>JAUZST010006818.1:0-14594 GCA_034779995.1 Parotocinclus haroldoi
GTGTGTGTGTGTGTGTGTGTGTGTGTGTGTGTGTGTGTGTGTGTGTGTGTGTGTGTGTGTGAGTGAGAGAGAGTGTGCGCGCTTGTATCCTAACATCACCCTGAGCAGTTGCGCACACAGGTACAACTTGGCTTACATTTGATGATGATTCTCTACATTGTACTGTCACAACATCTCGAGTGTGAAGCGGAACTGCTCAGTTGCAGGATTGCCTGCAGGAACCATCGAGCCCTTGCCGTGCCTTTAACCCTGACTGTAAGAGAGCAGGAAGGCCCCACCCACAGCCAGGGGGCGGGGCCTATGTAGCTCCCGGCTATGGCTCTAGTAGACTCATTGCTTGAGGGGCTCATGGGCCATCTGGTGTCCCTACTGAAGCCCTAAGGGCTCAGAACTGACCCCCTAACCATAGTCACTCTCGACCAACAACACAGAGGCAGAGAGAATGAAAGAGACAGGGGAAAAAAAAGAGTTCAGAAGCCCCATAAGCCACAAAACTACCTACTTTTGTATTAATTACTCAAGATGTGATCCGACCTTCATCCAAGCCTTATTAATAAATAAGTACATTCTGTCTAAACTTTTAATGTCTTTGTTAAACATATTGGGGATTCAGAGGACAGAGTGGAAATGTATGCTAGTCAAACTAACAGCTTCATTCTTTTAGAAACCCGAGTAAATGATTGCTAATTGCACTACATCATATAGAGCCAAGTTTTCAGTTTTTCTGTTACTAAATGTACAGTTATAGCTGTATAAAATAAACTGCAAAATGAGACGACATTTATTTTTCAGCAGTACTCTTGTCTAGTCAAATTTATTTCTATAGAGCTTTTTACAACGGAGCGTCGTCTCAAAGCAGCTTTACAATCTTATATTATATTAAAAGGACAATCCCAAATTGAGCAACCCTAGGGCGACAGTGGAAAGGAAAAACCTTGGGAGGAACCAAGACTCAAAAAGGGACCCGACCTCCATGGGTGGCCTAGACGTTCATTGAATAATTATGTTATAGTAATAGTAAAATTAAGTAAATAATATAATTTAAACCGATAATAAAATGTAAATTGGCAATAAAATTCAAAGTAGATTTTAGATTTCAGTCCTCAGCGGTACGTTATTGGAGGCACATCGTCTCTTAATGACTGAATGATGGAGGGAGTTCCGTCACTCTGGTGGGACTGGGTTCTGTTGATGGAGACCAGAAGGGTGATGCTGAGATGGAGGAACATCTAAGCGAGTGGTGCTTGGACTGGTACCGGAACATCAGCTCGGGAGAGAAAAGAGAAAATGCAGTTACTTATGAGTTAGGAGCACTGAGTCTATTAGCAGTTAATAAACACTCAATAAATAACAGGTAATAAAATAAACTCCCACAACATGAGCGTCATAGCCAACTAGACTATGCTATGTTTCGCTAAATCTATGTGCATGATGTCAACATTAATCTGTAAGGTGCTGTTTTGATGGCTGTGACCTAAATTTATTTATGAATACTACCTATATTTTAAATGTTTAAGAAGTAACAGCACTACAACATGAAAGTGGCTGGTTTGTACCAGTGCCTGGATCTTTTCTGTGTGGAGTCTGCATGTCCTCCCCGTGGGTTTACTTCGAGTACTTCCGGTTTCCTCCTACAGTCCAAAGACATGTGTGTTAGGTTAATTGGCGTCTCTAAAGTGGCCCTCAGTATGTTATTGTGTGTGTGTATGCGCCCTATGATGGTTTGGCGTCCTGTCTAGGGTTGTTCCTGCCCATAGTCCCCATAGCGACCCCGTTTGGATTAAGCGTAGGATAATGAATGAACGATTTAACTACATTTCCAGCATTTAGCAGACGCCCTTATCCAAAACCACGTACAACTCATACAGTCTTACAATCCAAGCAATGGTGGGTTAAGGGTCTTGCTCAAGGACCCAAATGTGGCAGCTTGGCAGAGGTGGGATTTGAACCCTGGACCTCCTGGTCCAGAGTCCAGTACCTGCTAGGCTACCGCTAGGCTACCACAGTCCCACTAGCGTGTGAGTGTACCTAAATACTTACCAAAATCACCCCAACATGTCTGACTAATATGCTGTTGATCGTTGGTTTTCTAAATCCATTCTCTGATCCAAGGACTCTCTGAGACCTCTGAAGTTGCCTCGATGGTATCAGACACCTTAGTAACCATACTAGAAGATTTCTGTCTTCAGTTTACTCTTGCTGCTTTTGAGGGTGGGCAGGTTTTTCTGTGTGCTCTGTGGCCTACAGTTACGCAGCTCCATACACGATGCACTGAAATCTTACCCATGAATTAAATAACATTAGAAATGTCAGCACTTGCGCCACAGCAGCCATTTTTCCGGGTGATGTGTCCTCGTTGCCCAACACCATGTGGCGCGGTCATGTTTTGTTCCTCCTCAGACCAGTTAGTTGTGACTGAGCACTGCAGAAGCCCTGCTCTCAACCAGTGATTAGAATCTATCCTTTTGGTCCATCTAAGTCGATTAGTCTTTTATGCCTGCCCGAATTGACAACACATCAGCTAGAAGAACGACTGTTCATTTACTCTGTACTGTATCACAAACTTGGTCATGTGTTGTTGTAAAGAGCATTGTCTGTGCTTGGTCGTCATGTTTTTGCTCATCAGTTTAAACGCCTGTTAGCCGTAATATGAAGACCATGGGCAGACCGAATAACAAATAACATCGATTCTTTTGTTACAACAGCACATGTTAATCTCTGGGATGTACCACATGGTAGTTGAACAGTCAGTTTTCTTAGTAGTTGTGCTGGATGTGGGGGAAATGTTCAGGGGAAAAGACCAGAGGTGACTTAACCAAGGGCAGGAGGACGCTCTATTTATTTAAGTATTTATACCCCATTTTAGCGGTAGAACTTGCAGAACGTTCGGGTTTCATCGTAGGGCTTGAATGAATTCAGTCTGTAATGAAACTTTCCCAAACGGCGAACACAACATCGCAGATAAAAACCCGTCACGTCGTCAAGTAGAGACTCAGGCGGGCGTGGCATTGGTCTTACTTCTCGTTTTTGGTGAGTATTCATCCGCCGAGTAAATACTCTTATTTACTGTAAATCCTAATATTTTATGAATTATAACATTCCTTTATTGTTAGAATTAATATTTAATATACTTTTAAAATAAATTTAGTTATATATATATATATTTTTTTTTTTTTAATTGTAAAAGTTTTGCAAAAACCCGCGAATCAGCGAAAATCCACGATGCACCGAGTCCGCGAAAGGTGAACCGCAAAGTGGCAAGGGAACGCTGTATATTGGTCAGAACTAAGTACCTACCAACAGTGGCCCAGTGGAGGCACACGCCAAAAAGTCTCAACAGGGTGAAGGTGTCCAAGGCCCATGGATGTACGAGAGAAAGTATTCCTATCCCGTCTGGTCCAAATGGAGAGAAGAGCCTCAGTGGTACAAGTCTTAGAAACGTTTGATCTCTATTTGTACATTTTTATAGCCAGGTGGTTTTCATGTTTTGACTGATTAGAGTATACTACAATCATAGTTTTTGTTTTGTTTTGAGTAAAGCATGAGCAGTGCAAAAGAGCTGCTTGGTTACAAACATGCAATGCTGTGACGTTTAGCAAGACTGATAACCACATAAACACAGACGGTCAGGAGTAAGGAGTCGAGCGACTTCACCCAGCGTAACATCGAGCAAGTAAGGGAAATCCCCTCTGTTAATTTAAAGGCAGATAATAACATGAATAAAGGCCAGTTTATGTGTTTGATCGGTAAGTGTTTCAAAATGTTGTGTATTTTGCCAGATTTTTGTTTTTGTATGTTTGCCTTTAGCTAGGTCAGCGAACCGTGAGTGCATGTCTGTGTGAGAGTGTGAGGATAACCTGTTCATGGTTAACTGCTCTTGGATAAAAGCCAAGTTGTGTGTGTGTGTGTGTGTGTTTGTGTTTGTGAGTGGCATGTATGTCTATGTGTCAGGTCTGGCTGTACACTCGGTGTGGGTCGGTATGCTAAAAACTGATTTGCACACATCAGGTAGTGGTGGCTAGTAGTAGTAGTAGTAGTGATGGCGATAGTGGCCGTTTTATTATGTAAATGATCTGCTGTCGAAAACCAGGTTCCTCTTTGCGTGCGTGTGTGTACTTATGCACTTCATTTAAATGTTGCTTCCTTGAGAAGAGGCAAACAAATGCACGAGAAAAGAGAACTAAGTTCTCAGATAAGGTTCTCCAAGTTTCACTTTTAAAACCCACACGCGGTAGTCGATCCTGACCAAAAATTTATGTGGGGAAGACTCCTGAAGCGTATGCTCCACCTCAGGTCATTCTGACAGGACCATGACCCTCACCAGGAGAGGTGTGTGGGGAACGGACGACATGACTGTACCAGGAAAGCTAATTTAATCCAACACTTTTTACCAGCTTGTTGGGCAGAAAAGCTACAAATGCCAGAGAAACACAGGCTGCAGGGCAACTTGAACCAAGATTGAAAATAGATCAACTTTTGATGAAAGTAAAAAAAAAATTGAAATAATATCGGTCTTGTTGGCCTGCCTGTATGTCCATGTATTACTTACAGTAACTACTTTACGCGGACGGCGCCCCTGCCTCACAGCAAGAAGGTCCCGGGTTCAATCCCGGGGTGGAGCGACCTGGGTCCTTTCTGTGTGGAGTCCTCCCACAGTCCAAAGAGCTGTGTGTTAGGTTAATTGGTGTCTCTAAAGTGGCCCTTTTAGTGTTTGACTGTGTACGATCAATTGGTGCCCCATCTAGGGTTGTTCCTGCCCTTGCGCCCAGGGTTGCCGGGTGGGAGATCATGAATAAATGAACGAATGAATGAACTACTTTATGCAGGCTTACAAAGCTAACCAAGGTTATTAATGTATCCTTTATTTAACGTTACTATCTATAAAGACAGGCTGCACACGGGTGGCTATTAGTATTTCACATTTATATTGCCTAAATGAAGATATATCCATGGTAGCGTCAGATATATCGGACATTTTTAATGCGTATGATTGTGTCTGGCGCTTACGCTGTGGACTTATATTGACCATTCTGCCGCTTTATACCCGTGGTCTGGTCTGGTGCGGTGCCACAATTATTTTCTCTCTCAACTTTCAAATAAACATGTAATCAATGGAGAATAATAGTTCATCTCTAAGGTAATCAAAGTGATTAATGCTATAGAGCCATGCTTTAAAGAAAGTGATTATTAAAGAGATTATTAAAGATTAAAGACGGGCTCGTTAGTGGCTGCAGCAGCACACTCACTCTCCTACTGTTATTTAATTTAGAATGGCTTAACATAACGATCTGTACTAATAGAATGTGTGGAGAAAGGGAGGTTCTTTCTGTAACTCCGTCTGTAATTCTTCCTTTCAATCACGTAGAGGTGGGTGGGATCGCCGAGGAGTCGGCAGCCTGTGATTGGTGGAGTTTAGGGGCACTTCTCTTTGAGCTCCTGATTGGAAAGGTAAGTCCTTCATCAGGATCTCTGGGCCGCCTGTACGTGACACTACTACTTTGTTCTTTAGAGTTCCTCCTTGTTTTCCTACCTCCTTTTCTTTGGTGCACTTTTTTTTTCGGTATACCTTGCTTTGCTGTTTTATTTTCAATGTTCTACGTTCTGTCTTGATTTATGTATGAATTTATTTTTGGATTATTTATTGTTCTCTCTTTCTTTCCGTTCGTGTCTTTGTCTTCTTTCTTTATTGCCTTGTGACTTCCTTTATTTCTTTAGCTTTCCATTATGGTTTCTCTTTCTTTCTTTCTTTTTGCGTTCTGTTTCTTCTTTCACTCTCACTTTACTTTTTTCTTGCTTTCTTTCTCTCTTTGTAATACACACAAACACACACTCTCACAAGGTGCTTGTGTGATAAGATGATTTTTATTGCCTACAGCTATGTGACTGGCAACTGGAGATGAGCTGTTTTTCTTTAGCACGATCAAACAGACCACACACACACACACACACACACACAGGGCATCATCACTTTAACCCCCAAGCAGCTTTTTAAACTCTAATGCAAACATAATTTGTAATTTATTGCTGCTGAATTCATAGCCCCTTGAGACCCCAACACCCCCCTTACTTACACACACACACACACACACACACGTGCAAGTTTGTCTTTCTTTCATTGTGGGGACTTTACATTGACATAATACTGTAGCTTATTAATGCTGCACCTTAATATTAGTAGCCTAAAGCAAATCTTTTACCTCCTTTGGTTTTCAAAAGACAGTTGCTGTTTTTGTAAAAGGGCATAGCAAAATTTCCCCACAAGGAACAAAAAAATAGTGAACGCACACACACAGTACATGTGGAACAGAGAGCTCACGGGTAACCATATGAAGTGATATCTTGCTGATAACTCAGCTTCTTTATACAATAACACACATTTTTATTCATTTCCATCATTGTGGGGACTTTCAGTTGATATCGTCATTACTGTAGCTAGTAAATTCCATACCTACACATAACCAGAACTGCAAATATATTGTTCATGAAGTTCTAAGTAGCGTCCGTTTTTTAAATAATAACTGCAGCTAACAAACGAACAGAGTGGTTGGATCTTTCGATCGTTACAATGACGTGTACACTTGGCCCAAGCGCACAATCGCAGAGAAGACTACTTAAATATTGTGTTTTGAAAGCAGGGAAAAAAAACAAAACAAACAATGGTTTGGATTTAGTGTTTCAGTTTCCTTCTTGAATAGACCACGTTTTTTGCTGTTGTCAAAACGTGTGTGTTTGTGTGTGCAGTCACTACATCAGAGCCACCCTGCCAGCATCAGCAGACACACGTCGCTGAACATTCCAGATTTTGTGTCAGAAGAGGCCAGGTCTCTACTGGAACAGGTGTGTGTTGGTATTTGAAGCTCATTTAGCAGACGCCCTTATCCAGAGCGACTTACAATCCAAGCAATTGTGGGTTAAGGGTCTTGCTCAAGGACCCAACTGTGGGATTTGAACCCTAGACCTTCTGGTCCAGCACCTTAACCACTAGGCTACCGCAGGTGCTGGACCTGGCCCTAGCATAAGCAATGCTGGGTTGGTGGGTCTGCCTAGCAGGGACCTAAAAGCGACATGGGCTTACTGAAGCATTTCGATAACTAAGAGCAACTAACACGGTTATAAAAGGCTTCAGCCAAGAAATGATTGCGAGATAAGGCCAGCATATAAGGCCTCCCATAAGTTTGTACCATCTTCTTGCTTTCTTGCTTGTTTGCTTTTTTTCTTGTTTTATTTTTCCATGTTTTCTTGATCTGACTCATGGTCTTTTGTCTTATTCATTCATTCATTCGTTATCTTAACGCTTAATCCACACGGGGTCGCGGGTCAGCCGGTGCCCACCCGGCAACTCTGGACACAAGGACAGGAACAACCACAGACGGGGTTGTACACTGCGCCAATCCATCACAGGGCACACACACATACACACACACACATTCATGCACACAGTTACACACTGGGCCACTTCAGAGACCGCAATTAACCTAACACGCATGTCTTTGGACTGTGAGAGGAAACCGGAGTACCCGGAGTAAACCCACACAGACAAAGGGAGGACCTAGGCCGCTCCACCCTGGGATTGAACCCGGGACCTTTTTTCTGTGGGACAGCGATGCCACCCCACCGAGCCCCCCGTGCCACCTGCCTTCTGTCTCGATTTGTTGTTATTTGTTTTCTTTCCTTCTTTAATTGCTGCCGCCCTTTTTTTTTTACTTTATCCTTCTTTTTTCTGTCATTCATTGTCCTGGTTTCTTTCACTCAGAGTTTCCATTGTCTCTTCGTACACTGATTTGTTTAACCTTAGATCTTGGACAAACTAAATAAGTAGGTTTGGGTACACATGTTTGATTTATGCTCCGTTTTCTGTTTCCTCAGTTACTCCAGTATAACCCTGTGGAGAGGCTGGGTGCAGGAGTGGGTGGGGTGGAGGACATAAAGTCACACCCCTTCTTTGCTGAAGTGAACTGGCCGAAATAACCCAATTGGAAGCAAAACCGACTAGGTGACGCGAAAAACCGGACTGTAGAAATGAAACCCTCCCGCCTCCTATGCCAGTGTGAGAGGAACAGCTTCTGTTTACCTTGCTCTTCGTCCAAACTCGGCCTGTACAGAACACTGCATTGTTCAGAATGCAGTCTCCCCTTATATTTAGCTTGTGTAAATTAACATTTCATGTAGGGAATCCCTATGCCACTCCACACTGTACCGCACGGTTTATACAGTTACCATGTGGGTGGTTTGGTAAAAAAACTACACGGAGTGGCACATGGAATATTTATAGCCTAGCCCAAATGTATTGGCTTAGATAAAACGTGTTTGGTGTCATACATTTGTTATTGTAGTGTTGTGCTGGAGTTACAAGAATAAATGACAAAATTCTAAATTCATACAAATAGGCACAACACCTTTTTTGTTTACGGGAATGCTAGTCACCTGTCAGTACGGCTCCAGTTCTTTGCAGAGGTCTTTCAAGTGGAACACACTAACAGAAATCGTACAAGTCCGAAAACTCTCCCAAGACCGAAGACTTGCTGGACTCCAATCGTTTATAAATACAGATGGCTCTTACCAACAGCTGCTTTGGAATGCGCAATTACAAAACATATGTGCAAACGTTTCATGCTGAAGTGTGTAGCTAAGAAGAACACTGAAATTTCCCAAAAAACCATTTCCAAGCAGCTAACCCCATAATATGCAGTCAGTTGGGTTTTCACTGCTCGTCCTGCGGACTCGTAGTTATGCGTTGCATCTGAAATGGTCGCCTATTGACTATTCTCATTCAAAATACTACATACTACATACTACACTGCTCACAAAAATTAGGGGATACTTCAAAATGAAATATCCCATAATGAAATATCCCGTATTTTTGTGAGCAGTGTATGTCGAACGCTATGTTCCTGTAAGGGAGTAGGTAAGGGTGGCAAACGAATTTGAACACCTCTTTCGATGCTTTGCTCGTTTGCTTGCGACGGCAGGATCTGTCTCATAAACACACTAAAACCTGTTCCCTCACCTGGCCAGCTTGTATATGCTTTCCTACAGCCCCGAATGAGACCAAAAGTTAAAAATGCATGGGAAATGCAAATAAAAATAAAAAATAAAAAAAAAGTTTGACTTTCATTGCAGACCGTCAACCCCAGTATTTTTCATGTTTTGTCTAATCAACTTCATTCTCTTTCTTAATAAACGTCAACTGCTGATTTTCAGGCCTGCAACACATTCCAGGTTTAGGGCGAATAATGAGGTTAAACAAAACAAAGAAGGTCTCAATAACAGCTTCTCAGGAAGCATCTGGGATGGGTCCAAACCAGGGTCTGTATTGGTATGGTTTTGTGTCTCTCATGTTAGTCCATATTCATGACTCCAGGAAATGACTCGTGTATGTATTGTTTTATATTTGATGTCCTTTAATTAGATCATGGCCAGTTTTAGGTAGGGCATTAATTATGTTATTTCACATATTTCTGGACCGAGCAATGTTTCAGCGAGGAAAATGTCTATAATTATATGAACAAAATGATGAATATTAAAGGCCGGCTTACAAGCGCTGGACCTTAACATTTGACCCTAATTAGTTCCTAGTTTGAACTCTCTGAGGGGACACGGTTCAGCAGTTTGCGAGAAATCCTAAAAGTCCAAGCATGCACTTCAGAAAAAAATGAACAAATTCATAGATGTTGAGTTTGCATCCTGTCCTGTAAGAAGATTATATTCCATCAGTCATGCATGTTCTACTGTACTAATAACACAATCCCTTTATGTCGTCTTGAAATCATATTTGTCGTAATGTTAATACGTTCAAATCATAGAAATGTTTTAGTGCTCAGATGGTACAGAGGCAATCTTATAGACCGTCACCGGGAGTTATGGGAGTGTCCTCCAGTTATACTGGACCTCACACTTCACTATTCAGGTTGGTTCATGCCTCATCCCTTCATCAGCGACTCTTACTTGCAGACCTAGATCATTCTGTGCTATGGGATGTGAGTTCAGGGACATGCTGAAGTACTGGACAGAGTAGAGCAACAACACGGGAAATGTTTTTAATTGTAAATAATGCTAAATGTTCAGGAACAAATAAGACTGACTGGTTACACACAATATTTACGCACGCCGATGATATCCCCATTACTATACAAACACTTTTCTCCAAAGAGCAGTACCAGTGAGTTGCAACAGTTGGATTAGCACTTCTTAATGACTGTGTGATATTAAATGATACAAATTGGAAGTGTTTATATTCATCTATTTAGACTGAAATCACAGGTCTTCATGAGCTCCTTAAACGTTTCTTACTTTTGTTTACCTTGGCAAGTCCTTTTTTATTAAGAAGGTAATGACAGTATTTTCATGTTTAAACCCAGCCCACATTTGACTGCTACAAGCATGAGAAACAACGCTGCTTTTCCATCTCTAACGCTGATTAATGACACGTGGATCATGCTTGCCACAGATTTGCTTCTGATAAATGACAATGACAATTTAAGTATAGTTAGATGTACTTTGTCCCATAACTCCTGGTCGACCTATGCGTCTGGATCATATCTCAATAACCTCCCACCAAACGGGAAAACGTAAGCTTTCAGTATGCTGAGCTGCAGGTATTTGAGAGCTTATTAAATATAATTTGTTTTGTGTGATCAGTTTCCATTAGGACCATAATCATTTTGTTGGTTGGAGTGTGTGATGTGCTGGTTGAATGTGTGAACATCTCCCCGGTGGCTATGTTTCAGTCATGCTGTGTGTAGTGTGCTCAGGGTAGATCTGCTGCCTTTTATCAGCATGTGTGTGAGCTTAACTTAGCGTAGCAGCAGCTCTTAAGAAATGTCAGAACTTCTTTTGCTCAGCAGAGCGCGCACACACACACACACACACACACACACACACTGGGGCCACAGTAGTCTCACTGGTGGACAGAGATTGGACATAGCAGTGACCACAGCGCACACAGCTTTGATATGAATCTCCCTCCATTTGTTACAGACTGATACTACAGACATTAAGGACCGGGAGTGCTCGCAAAAATAATGAAACGTCCCCTAATTTTTGTGAGCAGTGTATACAGCGTATGAAACAACAAATAGTTTTTACAAACAGTAATAATTTTCACCCTAAATGGCTTCTCATTTAAATAAAAACAACTTTTTTTTTTACCTTGCCCAGCCAACCCTGACCCTGGTCATGTGATCTGTAGCACATCTCAAACAGGTAGCAGTGTTCTTTTCTGAGAGCAGTGGCTTTCTCTTGGCAACCTGCCATGCGTACCGTTGTTGTTCAGTGTTCTCCTGTGAAGTTATCTAGGAGCACTTTGTGACCTTGCAGAATCTTGCACACCTTGCTCTTGGAGTGATCTTTGTTGGACAGCAACGTCTGAGGTGGGAACAATGTGTTTTTTTTTCTCCTACATATGTACCCAGTCTGTTTGAGTATGGATTTGTGGAGTCTGCACTCTGTAGAGGTGTTTCTTGCAAACGTTTCTAGCATAAACAGCATCCCCTGTATTCATGGCCTTGTAAACGTCCACAAACATGCTCTGTAGAATAACCTGTCATCCCCATTCTTTAATTATATCATGATTGTCATCCCTATTGACTGAAAACACCTGACCTTTATTTCTCTCATACATTAACTGCTGGATCACATACTTTTCTCTTATCACACTCACTTCTCTTATTTACCCAAAAAGAAAATATGATCAAATGAAATATACTGCTCACATAATGTAGGGGATACTACAAAAACAAAATAATCCCATAATATCCCCCTATTTTTATGAGCATTATATGTGTGTGTGTGTGTGTGTGTATATATATGTATATGCATTCAGATTAATTTCCGAAGATGAGTCACTGGATGGAAATACGTTCAAGTTGAATTAAGAATCAGTCAAGTCGACACTTAAACCCCCCACTGTGATTGACAGCTTACCTTTAACATCTGCAAGCTAACGATGGCCTATCTGCAGAAACGGAGTCAGAGAGCAAAATGTGCACATGCTCACACACCTCACCATGCATTTTGGATTGACATAATCAGTGGTAAAAGTTCATTCTCACAACTTCACCTCTCTCTATGAAAACCGGCTTTATCTTTAATAGTGAGAAACGACTCCGTTTGAGTCAGTTGAGTTTAACGTGTCATAATCTCCATGAGAAGCCATGTATCCAAGAATCTTATCACGCTCGTGGTCCTTAGATCATGTCTTGTGGCGGGATGCATTGCCATTGTTAACGGGACAAATGAACTGGGAATTGTAGCTCATTCTAAAGGAACACGTCAATCGTGCACATGCAACAATGGATTATTGTGATAGTGATTATTAAATGACAAATTATACGACAATTTTAAGAAAAAAGTTTTATTGCATCAGCATGTTTCGTCCGGTCGGCGTCATTTGATTTGTTAATAAACATCTGGTTCTGTATTTCAGGCCTGCAACACGCATTCGAAAAAGTTGGGATGATAAAGCATTTAGTGCAGTGACCATAAAGCTGAATCTATTTAATCTATCTATAATTGCTTATTGAGGTTAGAAGATCTTTTCGTTTTCGTTCTGTATTCCAAGCCATGAGTGATCTTGCGGCACAGCAACGATTCACAGACCTGCCATGGTGCCTTGTCCTTTAGAAACGATTGTCCAATGAAAGGGAGCTTTCCAAGCTTCCACACAGAGCACTCTTACTCCTGTGCCCTGTGATAGGTGCCAGAGACCATAACTTATTTCTTAGAAGATATTAGAAGATCAGCTAAAAGTGTGAGGCTGCTTTGAGACAATGCTCCACCGTAAAAAGCTCTACATAAATAAGCCTGACTCGACAGACAGACCTCTAGCTGGCTGACTCATGGACTTGTTGGAAGGGTGGCATCCTATGGATCCTACTAATGGTAAACAAATGTGTGTGTGTGTGTGTGTGTGTGTGTGTGTATTTCATATTTGAAAACACCAACACCAGCCATTTTTATGCACCTGACCTGATCATCATCATCATCTTTGTAATATGTGTTTGCCTTTTAAAATTAAAAAGTTTCATGTGCACTGTGAAGACTCTGTCAGAAAGTCTTTGGTGGCTGAACGTGTGCCTCTGGCTATGTTTCACCTACATTATCAGTGTCACTTACACTCACACACACATTACACTCATTACCACTGCAGGTGTCTCAGACCGCAGCTGTCCACATTGCACGTATGTGAGTGTGTGTGTGTGCGTGTGTGTGTGTGTGTATGTGTGCGTGTGTGGGGATGCCTCAGGCTTCAGAATAATAACATTAGTTCTGTAGTCATATCAATGTGCCTGGTCTGTCTGAGGCTTTTCTTTACGCTACGATTCACATACCTTCTGCGACCGTGTGTGTGTGTCCTCTCCGTATCCCTCAAATGCTCCTCACTTCCATTAGATAACACACTAAGCCTGAAGAGACAGCAAGAGCGAGTGAAGGGGAAATGGGCAGGAAGAAAACTAGTGTTAAAGAGAGAGAGAGTGAGAGAGAGAGAGAGAGAGAGAGAGAGAAAGAGAGAGAGAGAGAGACGCCTGAGGTGAATTGGACTCCTCAAGAACACAGTGTTAATCTCAGCTTTGGCAGCAAGCAGAGACTCTGTGTGTGTGTGTGCGTGTTTGTGTGTGTGCGTGTGTGTGTGTTTTGTGCGTCACTCTGTGTGTGTAGGAATCCTGTGGCCACACAGCATCTTTAGACCTGGCACTGAGAATGACTATGGTGTAAGCATGTATGTTTGTTTGGCTAAGAAATTAGAAATTATCAGCACACTGTGAGACAGAGATTACCTAATGAGAGCGTGTGTTTACACTCGAAATGGATTTTTGGGAAGCATGACCAGCCATGACCAGTCAACCATGACATGTGGAATAAGAAACTGGACAAAAGGTTATTTGCGATGTACTTTGTGTCCATGGTGGTAGATTGTGCGATGTGGTGTATTTTTGATGTGCGTTGCCCTTAGTCTTATGCAAAAAAACCCCCAAAAAATACAAAAACAAAACTACCAATTAAAAAAGTTCTCGTATTTAATGCTTTCTTTAGACTGAACAGACGTTAACACAACCTCTGCAGGGAACAAGCTTAAATGTGATATATTGCTGCAATTGAAACACCAGTAAGTCAAGTAAGATCTAAGAGCTTCCGAAACTCTAGTGGATTACCTGGAAAGGGACCAAAAACTTTACACAAGAAATATTATGCTGGATAGGAGCATGCCAAAATGTACGCATGCTACCGTATGTCAGAGCAGAGCATAGACAGCTTAGATACTATGATGATCATTGGAAATGAAAGTCAGAATTAGTGTATTTGTACAGAACTGTTCACTGTGGAACTTTGTCTCAAAGCAGCTTTTCAAATGCCTAGTCCCAAAGCGTTACCCGAACGAGCCTAGGGCGACAGTGGCAAGGAAAATCCCCCTAAATGTCATAAGGAAGAAACCCAAATAATAATTAAGTAATAATTCATATACGTTACCTAATTTTACATTTACATTTACAATATTTAGCAGATGCCCTTATCCAAAGTGACTTACAAAAGTGCTTTAAGTAACCTCAGTAACATCATCCATCCCTAATAATCAGGAATCTAAACAATAATACACT
>JAUZST010006819.1:0-14593 GCA_034779995.1 Parotocinclus haroldoi
TATTAGTTTATTTTATAATTACTTCATTATCATGTTTCATCAAATTTATAAACAAAAGACTGCCACTTTAAACTATATGACTAAATCCATATTATAAATGATTTTAATACTGTAATACTGGGATTCCCTTCATTAGTGCATCCCACTCACATCTTTGTCTCCCAGTGTCTCGAGGAGGAGCAGCAGCATGGTTTTGAAATGCTCCTCCCACACGGTCACACTGTCATCACGGGTGACCTTCAACAGCTCCAGCAGAGCAGCTCGTCTCTCCTCTACTCGCTCACCACGATTAGACAGCTCCTTCAGCAGGTCACCAACCAGCTCCAAGGTCTGGCTCGGGCCTGAACAACAATGAGAAAGGTCACATTTAACGAATGATTGATTTCATTTAACGGCTCAAGATGGTCTGGAAAGGTGAGTGCTACCTGCAGATAAGCTTTTAGGATGCATCATTTTGTTTTCACCAAAGTCTTGCCGGCGTCCTAAAGAAGAAGCAGGTAAAGGGTTTAATAACTTGAATAAATTTATCACAGCAGAGGATTAAGTAAAACGAAGACTTTACCGTCGCGGATCTGTTCCACATCATCATCGAACACTGCCTCTCTCAGAGCGCCCTTATCTAGGGCGCTGATGGAGTCGGTGTAGTTGTATGGGTTGTACTCGCGTGCCCTCGGCCCCAGGAACGACCGAGGTGATGGAGTGTTCAGTAAAGAGGTCTTGTTGTCCAGAGCCATCCGGCCTCCCTCCATCACATCCGGAACGAGCCGGGCTTCTGCAGCAGAAGGTGCCACGCCACACTGTGGGGATAAGGAGCTTCTATTTCTGGTTTCTATTTTATTTCTTCATGTAGCGCTTTGCACAAAAAAAAAGTTTGCATGGACTTGGGTAATCAGACAATGGGAAAGCAACTCGTTTACATGAATCTGCTACCAGCCAATGATCTCACAGAAGGATGTGATATAACTTTCGAACTTCAGAACTTAATTTAGTTCGTAATTTCCTCAAGAATATACTGCATTTCAGAGCCTCCCCAAAAGTGTTTGTTTTACTTATGCTATGTTTAATTGCAGGGTTTTAAGATCTGGCGGCAGAAAGGACTACAACAGAGATTAGATTAAACCAACCTGGCAACCATGTTTCATTCTTTCTGCAGCAGGGCTATGTTTGCATACATGCGCAGACTCAGAAAACTAGTTGAAATATAAATAAGGGTACACATGCACTGAGAAATCCGATTATTACTGTGCTAAACTCCAGCTCCCCGAATCGGATTTCTTCCTGATTTTGACAGGACTGGATTATTAAAGGCAGGTTAACGCACAGAACGCAAACGTCGTATGTGCAGCTGCTGAAGCTCACCGCGTCATCTTTCTTGGCGTCACGTCTGATTGGCTCGTAGCTGTCCTCCTGGCTGCGGAAGCTGAAGCTCTGGATGGCCTCTGTCACCCCTCTCAGAGAGCTGTAGATCTCCTCTGAGTTCATGTTCTCGGTGTCGTACTCCAGCATGCTGTGTACAAGCAACTGGATTTTAGCAACAGGCCGCTTGTTTAATTAATCTGATCATGACAAGAGTCCACGAGTCAAGTCAGATTCGATTTGCTTTAGTACAGCAAGCTGATCTTTTCCAGCAGTGAAGTAGGAGAACAAACGATGTCCATTTTTATACGTATAATTGGTTTAAGCATTCATTGCTAACTTTTCAGCAGAATTAAGAAACAAAAGGCCTGAAAAAGAAACTGCATAGTGTATTACAGAGTAATTCACCATACTGGGAATAATGGACACATTTAAGGAACTTTTCATTGGGAATTGGTGAAGCCATTCAAGCTCTCACAGAAAGGGTTACATCATAGGGTGCTTGATTTTTAAGTAATTTTTTAAGTCATTAAAGCACATTACAGGGGGTCCCCATTTTATAATTCAGATACGGAAAGTATTGTAAACTGCAAAGTTTATTCATTCATTATCTTCCGCTTAAATCACACGGCGTCGGCCGGCCAGCCGGTGCCCACTCGGCAACTCTGGGCGCAGGGACGGGAACAACCTTAGTCGGGACGCCATCGTAGTGCACACACACAGTCACACACTAAGGCCACTTTAAAGACCAATTAACCTAACACATCTTTGGACTGTGGGAGGAAACCAGAGTACCCGGAGTACACCCACGCAGACAGGGGGAGGACCCAGGTTGCTCCACCCTGGGATTGAACCCGAGACCTTCTTGCTGCGAGTCAGCGGTGCCGCCCACCGAGTTCTATATTACTGTGCAGTTTACCTTAACCATGTTTAAAACAGTTACATTAATCTAAAATTGAATGTACTTTATTCACGACTACAACATTTCCTCATTCCCCTTCTCATGTTACCCCTGATTTCCTCATTTAGCACAGGGGAGTGCAGGAGAGTATCGTAACTGCATAGTGCTTTCTTAGGGAAAAATGGAAAATCTAAATTTAGATTACTGCTGCATGTGTAAGGAACCCTTTAGAAAGGCTGCCGGCACCTTTAAAGCATTAAGAGCTACTAGTCTAAGAGTCCTGGCTGATGGATTAGTGTTCAGTTCTAGTGGACTGACATTTTCGTCGCACAAAAGCATGCGAGCGCTGTTCACGTGTAAGTGCTGTGAGATGGAACGTGTAAACAAACATCGGGAAATCCAAGAGGGAAATCCCAGCTCAAAAAAAAGAAAACAGGCATGCACTTTAGATATATTGTGCCCAAATGATATTACCACTGCGTATAGGCTGATGGACCGATGGTAAGTGTCCGGATGTGCATGTTTAATGAGAGCATGATGAGAAGTTGAGCTTAGTATCTGGACATCCTGTATTATGACTGTGGAACACGTAGGAAATGCAGCAGAAGCGAAGCATAATGAAAAGCAGCCTGATCCGATATGGAACGACGAACACCCCTAATGATCTTTGACCCCGAAGCTGTGACCCCAGACGGAGGGGCATTACCTGGGCGAGAAGGCCCGGCGCCCGGCCCGTAGAGGTGGGGTGCCGGGAAAGGGGGGAGGGGAGTTGAAAAGGCATGGAGCCTTTGATAGACCGTTTGAGCTACAGCCCCATAAACGACTATTTCCAGAGCGAGTGATGATGCAGGAAGGAGGCAAAAAGAGAGACAGAGAAGACAAGGAGTATGCAAAGGGAAAAGCAGAGGAATCGGCTAACTAAAGCCATATGTGTTATAAAGGTAAGGCAAGGATAAAAGGATTAGTAAAAATGTTCAAATCTATAAACAAAAACGGGATCGGTCCAGTCATGCATAAGGCCAATTGCTAATGGAATGAGAATGTCCCATTTGTAACTCACCGCTTTGTTACTTGTTTATGAATTTTGTTTATAGTTGAAAACCTGCTTGTGTACCGACTAAAAACACTAAGACTAAACAATTCCACAGTAAAAAAAATCAGCAGCTACTTAATTTCAGGTTCAACATCATATACTCACTCACTTTACATAACTGCTTTTTCCAGTTTAGGGGTACAGGGTACAGGGTGGCCTGGGCCTGACCGACAGAACAAGGCACAAAACCAATCCCAAAAAGGGTCCCAGTCCATCACAGTGCACTTGCACACACACTCACACTGGGACATTTTAGCGAGATCCAATCGACCTAACACACGTCTTTATAGTGAGTGTGTTTACATGCACTTAATAATCTGATATCTGCAGAAACGTTTGCATGCACTTAGATAATCAGATCATGGAAAACCTCCAGGTTTTACATGACTCAGATTCATGCAGTAATCAGATTTCAACTTTGCAAGCAGGAAATAATCTCACTGAAAGATGTGCACAGCTGCGCTTATTTCCACGGTTGCCAAATCCAGTAAGAGAAGCAAGAACCAGGTCTATGGAAACAAGCCTAAGAGAAGCAAGGTTTCTTAAAATAAAAGCAACTAGCAACCATATGGCGTCAAAATAGGTCCTAAAGTTTTGAGAACCAAAAAAACAGAATCCGTAACCAAAAAATGACATTTTGTAATAAAAACCGGTTTGTCAACAGAATATTTCTGTTTGTAATCGTCTATTTTGAGTTTAATATTCTTGAAGTATCCTTTTTCGCTTTCTTTGCGCCTTTTTTCAGTCTCGGTTACGCTTCCAAAAGTTTCTCGCTTCTGACTTTTGGACCCGATTTGACGGTGGGGCGGGATCTAGGCAATCATTGGCTGCTCGAGTTAAGCCCCGCCCACCGGTTCATTTTACAGAGCCCGCTACGTCAGCGAAAGAACGAAAGTCTTTTACCCCATTGAAAAATGGTCGGTGATAAACAAATAAACCCAGGGAAGCTGCGTGTTTGTTTTCTCACATCAGATAGTTTTAATGATCATGCTTTTTAATAATGAGGCTTAGAGTCAGACTGCTAACTGGTTAATATGGGTAGAGTGTTAACTTACCTCAGTTTAGTAAACGTTACGTAGCTCAATCGCTTTGTAAAAGCGTTTGTCCTGTTCTGACCATGTCCTAATGTAGAACATTTATACATTTATACAGAGCTCCCTACATAAAACATCGTTTAGACTAAACTATATGATGTTTTGGCAGCTTAACAATAAACTTGAAATCTGAATTAAAAAGTAAAATAAAATATACTGATATGGCTATATAAAATGATGTAATGAATGGCTGTTGCTGGGTGGTTTGTTCCAGCTTATTAAATCTTTACATTAAGTCTTAATATTATGTTATCAAAATATCACCTAGATTAACAAGTTAATAATGTGACTGCAAGCCTATACGACCAACTGTGCATTACTAAAAGAGATCATTGTTAAAACGATCTTCCCTGGGTTTATTCGTTTATCACCGACCATTTTCCCAATGGGGTAAAAGACTTTCGTTTTTTCGCTGACGTAGCGGGCTCTGTAAAATGAACCGTTGGGCGGGGCTTAACTCCAGCAGCCAACGAGTGCCCAAATTTCAGTCCAAAATTCAGAAGCGAGAAACTTTTGGAAGCGTAACCGAGACTGAATAAAGGCACAAAGAAAGCGTAAAAGGATACTTAAAGAATATTAAACTCAAAATAGACGATTACAAACAGAAATATTCTGTTTACAAACCGGTTTTTATTACAAAATGTCATTTTTTGGTTACGGATTCTGTTTTTTGGTTCTCAAAACATACATGTGTTTGATCATGCTAGCCATGTAGACTGCGAAAACCAATTGAAAGTGCACTGTGTCCCACTGTACCATGTATGAAATTGTTTTAGGAAGCTGGAGTACACTGAGAAGAACATGCAAACTCCAAAGAGGCAAAGGCTAGGCTGACCGCTGTACCACCACACCGCCCCCAACCCCATGAAACACAATAACATGACTTTGTGACACTTATATTAAAAGTACAAGGAATGCGGCGCGGTTTATTTCAGGGTGTGTTGGAGATGCGATGACTATTGCATCACTGTTACCTGGGTGACAGTCCTCCATGAGAGCCATTTGTGGGCGAGGTCAGAGGGCTGGTGCGGCTACCGGAATGTCTTGAAGGTACCCGACCCACTGTATTACTCGGTGAACTCTTGAAAACAGAATATTAGTTAGGTAAATGTGGGTTAAATGAATAGTACCAAGCTGTAACTGTGTACAAGCGTACCGTGGCTGCAGTGTTGCTGGAGTTCCTCAGGTGGTTATGCAGGAGTTTGGTGGCTCCATCTTGGAATGTTTTAGGCAAAGCCCCCAGGAGCATGGTGAACTCCGGCGTGTTTAACTCAAACAGGGAGATGAGTACCATCTGCGCTGCCTGTCGTTCAAACAGTTTCTAGTTAGGATCGTTCAATCGCCCAGTTTAAATGCAAGTGGTTCTGGATATGGACTATATGGGGTTGTATATAAGCGCAATTGGTTAGGGCTGGAAAATTAACGCACCAATAACTAGCCTCTCCTCCGGTGTGTGCTAGTGTGTTTATGCGATGGACTCTACTGTCACACAGTAATGAGCAAAGCGTACGAGGAAATGCCTGAATTTGCCCTGGATTGTCTACGAAATGTCGAGGATTTGGTTTTACCTCCATGATGAAGTTAGCTTTTTGTGTGGTTTCCATACTTGCGTGCGTCTTCACACCGTTTGTTGAACGTCTTCTCAATTAGTACCCCCGCGTTTGTAAGGACGTGTTGTGCCACAGCAACGGGATCGCAAGATATACGTGATTAACAGCGGAACAAAATGATGGTTGTTCAAATACTTTGGTGCTAACGCATTAACTTTGTCAGCCCTAATTACAATGCACGTATAGGTGTATGTACGTTAGTCATATATCGCAGCCATTCAGGTTGACAGAAACATTAACACAACAGGAGAAACAGGAAATTGTTAGATTCTGCATCATCCAACATGCCATCACCGATCCTCAGAGCAACAGATTCATCCGATTTTAAGAGGTTCAAAGCAGCTTAGAGTCAAGCAAGAATGAAATACTGGCTTTTCTCCTTACACCGTCCTCCCATAGGCGACTCGTTAGAGAGAAAGAAAACATCCTCTTGAAGTTTATACTGGAAGGCAGCCCCGGAGAGCGTGAGCCAAGTCTGGATTAAGCCATGCATGGAGATCTTTAGATTTGTGTCCACTACCTGCTTACATCTCTCCTCCAGATTTCCCTCCACACTGAGGGAGGTGAGCAAGCCCAGCCTGCCCGCTAGCTCCTCACTCACCCAGCTATGCAGGGTCTGATTTTAAGGGGGTACAGGGTACAGATATAGAGTCAGCACAACTGAATGGAGAGCACCCCAAAAAAGAGGCTCTCAAAACTACACAACGTATTTAAACCCGGTACATATATTAAAGCTGGTCGTGGAACCCTATTAGAAGCCATGCTGTTCCACTGCTTTACCAGAATATGGCACAAAAGAAGCAGAGTCGATGCTAAATAATACTATTAATAAGTAATTATTTTGGTAACGCATCACGTGACAGACACACACCCATTCCCAGAAACTCTGAAACTTGGTCGTCTCTAGGTTAAAGGTGGACAAGAAATAAACACCTTGACCTATGGTGGTAAGAAACTCTGACATTCAAGATGGCCTCCAGACTCGACCTGGTCACTACAGCCACCGAACTATGGCAACGTTTGTGTAAAATGGACAAATATTGGTCTACATGCACTGGCCACAAAAATGAGAGGATATTTCAAAATTAATGCAAAGAGGATCCACAAGAACTGCTGGACAGTCTGATTCGGTCCGTGCCCCATCACTGTCAGTGTGTTTTGGCACTCTTGGGTGACCATACACCCTACTGAACAATCAATGCGAGTTTTTCCTTGCCCCTGTCACGCTAGGCTCGCTTAATTTGCGCTCGGCCTACGATTTTGAAAGATAATCTAAAGCTGCTTTGAGACAAATGTAAATTGTAAAACGCTCTATAGCAATAAATCTGACTTGATCTTTGACTGTTTCCTCAGACTGAGGAGCACCAGTGAATGTTTTTGCTTTGGATTACAAGGTTCGTTTTTTTAACAAGAAACACAAACTCACTTTTCTGACGTCTGAACTCTTGGGCTCTGTAGTCCAGGTGATGATGCGCGAGACAGCCAGGCGCGTCTCGCTAGAGTTCACAAAATCAGACGGATCCATCTGCCGTGCCAAAGACTCGATGTACTTCAGAATGGCAACTTTCACCTGCAAACAGAGTGAGAAGAGTGAAGAGTGAAGCACCTGGGATTTAAACAGGGCTGGAATATGCATCGTCTGAAAAATGCAAAGCCGAAGAGTAGCTCGTGCAACATTATTGGGCAGACCAACACACACAGAGGAGGGATGTGACCACCGCCCCTGTAACTCAAACAAGGGCAAAAGGGAATCACTTCTACCCACATGGTATTTACATGGTACATTTTGTGTACCAATTGACACAAGAAGAGTCTAATAAAGGCTGCCTTAACCTTAAGATTTGGAGTTTGTGTCTGATCAACAATAAAGCGCATCAGGATGTTGAACTGCTGATCATAAGGAAACGAATCCCTGCAAGAGAGAGAGAGAGAGAGAGAGAGAGAGAGAGGAAGGAGAGTAGATCAGCACAGCTGAACAAATCTGTCTTGCAATTTATAGCACAAGCAGCACAGCCGTACAGCGGATAGATTAGTAAACGTTACTCCATAATCCTCTTTTCCCCCGGTCTTCATTCCAATCTTTGTGAGCTTTAGCATATCTTAGCCTGACCTGCCCTGACACCCCTCCGAAAAAAAGTGTTTTTTGGCTGCTACCCTTCCAAAAAGACCTTTCCTGATCAAACTTCTTTGTACTGTAGACGGGTCCACTTGGCATCCAGACGAAGCTGCAAGATGCTGCTATTATATACTGTATGCATCTAATGGTGGCCTAAGACTTTTGCACAGTACTGTATTTTTCATCATTTGTCTTGTTCCAGTAACGGAAGACTGTTTACATTCCACATTTAGCAGATACAGTCTAATCCAAGCAGCTGCTGCATCAACACTTTGGAGTATTTACATAGAACACAGAAATGCAGGCATTTTCAACAAGTTCATAACTTTGACTAACAAGTGGAACGACAGCGATCACACCTGGTAACGTCGAGGGCTTTCTGGACTTTGGCCTGCACTGAGCCCAGCAGGTCAGCGCCCATTTTCTTCAGCAGCTGAGTGAGGAGCACAAAGAGCCAGTCCTGTAAATCCTCCCTGTGCAGCAAAATGAAATCCACAAGCGTCTCCAGGAACATGCTGAACACCTGACAGCGAGCACACCGGTTACTGAGCACACATTAATGACAGCAGGGCTTTATGCTTTGTACATGAGAGAGAAACCAGACTTACTCTCTGATGCATCGGGCCACACCAGATCACGACCATGGAACAAAACACGCCTTTTGTTAGTACCGAAAAACTTGAAGCTTTACATCCGGTGATTTGGTTTTCAGTGGTTCATAAGTACGTCTTCATTTAGAGGACTCACCTTGCTGTGAGGATCTGCAAACATCCTGGTGAAGATCTCACACAGCCTCTTGAGTTCCACACGACTACAAAATTCATTAACAAGTTTAATTTCACACTAAAAAACAGAGAGATATCGCATATTTCATGGTAAATAGTTGTTTCCCTTCAACCTAGATTGTTGTACCTGAGGATTCTCTGGCTCTTCAGAAGATTCTGGAGCCCCAGCAGACCTTCTTTCCTCTCAGACCAGTTGGAGCTGGCGCAGTGATTTAGGATCTCGGCTACGTCCTCGGTCTGACGCAGGTAGTGTGGAACTCCCCCGTTGCGTGAGCTGTAGGAAAGCTCTGAACACGCGCTGGATGCATCGCTGTTGGCATCGTCGTCTGAGTACATACCAGGTGACTCATAGCGCCGCCTCATGGGCCTCCGCTATTTTGCAGAGAAGCATTCCAAGGTTTTAAAGTTACAGCTGATATATGGTACGATGCAAAAGTCTTAAGCCACAGTTAGATCATATTTTTGATGGATTTATTACTCCATAATGCAACTTTACACTTTTTCTTAGCTGCTACCCTAGCATTCCTGTTGATGGTTCTTCAGGCTGTAGGAGCATCAAATTGCTCAAGTGTAAGTGGCGGTCACACTTGCCACTGTAGCCTAAAGAAGCCTTTTTTTTCCCTGGATTGTTTATTTTTTTGAAACTGCGTACAAATATCCTATATTTTCAGGTTGTATTCCAATAAAGAGACTGGAAAATACTTATATAGGGTCTTTATACCCCTGCTAAAACAATGGAATATCTAATCTAACGGTGGCCTAAGACTTTTGCACAGTGCCGTGTATTTATATATATATATACACTAGTACATATACATTTATGAAGCTGCCTTTGTGAGGATCTGCTTTATGAAGGAGGCATGCAGTGAATAACGAGTAGAAAAAAGGAGAAACATTTTATACATCCGTAAAACATCTACCTTACTCCTGGAGTCTCCTAAAAGCTGATGAGAATTAAGAGTGCGAAGAGGGAAAAGCAAAGACAAGAATATTTCAGGATCATGGCACAGCTCTGGTGTGTGGTGTGTCTCTTAGCCCGAGTCGAATTTGCAGTAAGGGTAATAAAGAGTAATAAAGAGTGAAATCTCACCAGGGCATCAGCCACTGCTGCCTCCACCTCCATGCCTGTGTTGAGGATGCGCATGGCGTTAACCGAGGCAGAGATCCGGGCCTGATGGATCAGTCCAAACCGATCTGAGAGAGAAAGTTAAAACACACCAAGTTCACAGTTTGCTAGCATTCCTTAATTGTAGTAGTTTAATAACACACAGTATTACACAATTACAAAAAAACATAGTCATGCTAACGGAAAACATGCCATAACAGTCTGAAGCACAAGAACATATATATATATATATACTGCTCACAAAAAAAAAAAACTTCAAAATGAAAGATCCCCTACTTTTGGTGAGCTGTGTACATACATACATAATGAGGATTTCTGTTATAGTCGGTCGTTTCCATGTGTATAATACATTCGTTCACCAACCGACCGTAGGTTTAAAACGAACAGCATTTGATTTATAATAATTCTAGGATCATGGCATGAAAATTTTTACAGCAGAATTTGGTGAGGAAATTGGCTGAAGCATTATCATAAAGGATCTGCCATTTCACTGCATCGCTGGCAGCCAGACTTTATATTTAAAACTTTTATGTCTCCCCATGCATACAGAAACCTGGGGCAGTGGGTATGAGCACAACCTCAAAACAGCTAAAAAAAATAAGGAGATTATTCATCAATTATTGGTAAATGCTGTTAAATTAATCCAAACTGGTAAGAGAATGAAACTTGGATTGCTGACCCAGTTTTTGTTATAGCCAAAGATACAACCTGCAGACATAAATATAATTAAATGGTAAAATACATATATTATTATGAATATTTCAAATACTGGTCACAAATCTGTACTTGGTGGCTTTCCAAACACAGAACCAGTAGTTCTTTGTAAATGCTTTTAAATACACTTCTCAACAACAATAAGAAAAAGTGGTGGAATTATGGGAATCACAAGATCGGCATAACGATATCCCACACCACGTTGATGTGGCTTTTATGTGACCTTTCATGATCAGGGTGGCAGTTATCACATAGCTTGGCATTTGGCTCATTTGCTTTGAGGAATCCCGTAGCACTGAGCTTTTATACTGGGATTGGATAGACAAAATGGAATTGGTGCATCCCTACAAATAATCTGTATCTGAATCTGTATGTGAAAAACAAAGATGAATCAAATCTTTACAAAATGACAAAAAAAATATAATGAAAAAAACACACATCATAAAAAGCATTAAACATCAAATGAAATACAAAGAAACAAATCTCACTGGCAGCCATGAATGCAGTATTCACATGCTAAAATGAAAGCAGGCTTCCTGGATGAGCTGTTTCTATGAGAGGTGAGGGGTTAAACTCTTCACCTGTCTGCAGAGAGTCGCCCCCCGTCAGGGCACTGGTAGAACGTGAATGATGCCGAGATGCTGAGCCAAGAGGAGAGTCAAGTACAGTTCAGATTTAGAGGAGAATAAGCATTGGTATTCAGCAAACGAAACACCACCATAAAACTGATTCGAACTCCCTTTGCGTTCAGAATAGAAACATTTACAAGCTGAACTTCAAAAGATTCTTCCCCAAATATAGACTCGTTAGACAAAACAACGTTTTATCAAACTTCAGCGGTTACGTTTTTGCAGAAAGTTGCCTCTGATTTCTGATTTCGGTTTCTGATTGACAGGAAGTAGAACCTGATGTTGTAGCCCATCTACCTTGAGTATCAGTGTGCTGTTTGGTTTCATTAAGCATTTGTTAGCACCAATGCACATCAAGGGTTGGATTAAACGTACGGATTCCTGTTTCCGGGTGACAGCACTGCCCGTTATTAACTTTAACACAAGTCTGTGGCTCATGCTCTTCTTGTCAGACAGGAGTGTGACTTGCTGCTGTAGCCCATCTGCTTCAAGGTTTGGCCTGATGTTCAGTGTTGCTGACTCTACACCCATGCGCATTTGATATGCTAGACCCCTGTGTGCACGACTGAATATACGTACGGATGTTTCTCATAAAGTGGCAGGTTTATGTACATACTTACATGCTGAGAATACAAAACTGGGTGTTTGAGACACTTTTTTGTTTCTACAGTATACAAACAAAGGTCAAGAAGAAACTAGAAAAAAGTGTCCTTAGCAGAGGTAAAGACACCCCTAACTCTACAGTACTGTTTTTAAATAGAGTAACTGACTTTTCCTTTACCGCCTTCGGCATTTTTCAGCAGTGTGACTCACCGAGAGGGGTGAAGCCCCGGGCAGGGCTTGTGTCTCGGCTGCTTTCTCGGCTTGTGTCACGACTGCAACCCTGACTCATACTGGGCCGCGGGATACGACTACCCCGCACTATCACCGTACACACAGGACAGATGGAGGTGTGAGGCAGGACAGAGGGAAACAGAGAAGGTAAGTGGTTAAGCTGTGAGAGGGGGAAGGGTTAAACACTCGATAGGGTTCGACAGGAAAGAAGAGGTACATGCAAAAAGCTTCAATATTAAATCTTTTAAATGTTTAAGAAATCAGAGGATCACACGTTTCCGTAAGAGTTTGGACACATTTGAACATACTTTGAAACCTGACTAATTGCCCAGCACCCACCATGCTTTACGGTAGGCATGGTCTGGCCAAACCATAATGCTTGGATTTCAGGTAAAACTTCCACTTTGATTTCATCTGTATATTAAACCTCTTGACAGGTTTCAACACTCGGGTGAAAATACAGAGGAGAAGGGGGGTTTTAAGAACAGACTTCTTACCCCCGGCGTAAAGAAAAGATTTGTGTACGTATTGTGAGCTTGTTTTGTCTTGCATGGACTGACCAATGAAAGCAAAAAAAATCCTTTAGAGTTGGCACTGAGCTACTGGTAGCTTCCCCCATCAATATCCTCCTGGCTCGGTCATCCAGCTCGGAAGGACAGTCCAATTCAGACACTGCTGATGTCAAAACTCATTCCACAATATTGTAATAATTGCTCTTTATCGTTCCCCTAGCATTATCCCAGAGGCCAAAATTCCCTGTTCCTGTGCACTGTGGCACTGTGTACAAACAGTATGGATGATTGCATGACGATTTCCTGTTGCCCAGTCACGACAAAGTAGGGCCCAAAGCCTTGTATTGTAGAATCCACAATTAAAACTGAGCATCATGACTGAAGCGGCATGTGCTCTAAGCTTTAGCCTCCAACCTATCGTCATTATCTGACCTTCCGTCAAATCCGATGCTGTCCCATCATAACATTCATTGGTCCTACCTAAAATTGATGAGTACAGTGTTTCTCTCACCTTGGGAAGTTCTGCTCGGACTGGTCTCTCGGCTGCAGCCCTGACTCCGCGGGATCTTGCTGCGCTTTCCAGTAGAGCTCACTGCTGTTACTTTACCATAGGACTGAGCAACAAGCTTTCCCGGAGAGCTGGAGCGACTGCCAGCTGTGCACAAAACACGAAACCGATGTGGAAAACTGAAGTAGTGATTCATTCCATTTATGAATGACTTAATATGCCTAGAAGCATAGATAATATAGGAGGTGGACAAAATAATAGAAACAATAACACTAACTTACTTTCCATACCCACTTAATCCAATTCAGGGTCCATGAGGGCATGGCGTTAACCGACCCTGGACAGTGTGAAAGTCCGTCATATTTCACGATTTACTCATGTGTGGGAATAAGGGGTCGAATAGACTAGATGAATTACTGATCTGTGGTAGCCTAGCGGTTCAAGTACTGGACTCTGCACCAGAAGGTCCAGGGTTCAAATCCCACCTCTGCCAAGCTGCTACAGTTGGGTCTTGAAGTAAGACCCTTAGTCCACAACTGCTTGGACTGTAAGACTGTTGTAAGTGGCTCTGGATAAGGGCGTCCTCTAAAAGCTGTAAGTGTAATTACATTTCCGTTACCATGAAAGAAAATGAGCCATCTGGGTCATTTCAGCCATCTGAAATGTGTTCATTAATACTGTCAATTTTCATTCGATTTTATATACGCTAGTCACAAAAATGAGGGGATATTTCAAAATGAATATAAAGCGATTAAAAAAGAAAAGCAAACGAAAAGCTAAAGGAAGTTGTTCGATTACGCAACATGAGATGAAAACTCAATTATCGTTATTGAGTCCCGAGTGAAATACATGGGGGTGAACAGAAGCAGGTCAAACTGGACCGGAGTGCCTCACAGTGACTGTTCAGTAGGGTGTATAGTCACCCCAGAGTGCCAAAACACCCTGACAGTGATGGGGCACGAACAGGATCAGATTATCCAGCAGTTCTTATGGGATCCTCTTCATATTCAGTTTGAAATATCTCCTCATTTTGTGAGGAAAACAATGCAGAGCCAAAGGTATGAGATACCCTGGAACAAAGGATGCTCATATGAAGCACTGCACTGTTGTATTATTTTGAACATTTATTTATTGTCATCTTTAAAAGTGTAGCTTTTTTTTTTGCCAAAGAAGCCCTGAAGCAGAAATTTTATTTCAGAGACCGTATATACAGTCAAATCCGGTTTATTGGACCACCAGTTAATGGGAGCAGCCGCTTATTCGGACCGAATCCTAAAGTACCGAAACAAATCCTATTATATACGTGTAATTTTAT
>JAUZST010006820.1:0-14593 GCA_034779995.1 Parotocinclus haroldoi
TGTGTGTATGTATGTGTGTGTGTCTGTATGTGTCTGTGTCTGTGTGGGTGTGTGTCAGGGTGTGTGTGTGTGTGTGTGTGTGTGTGTGTGTATGTATGTGTGTGTGTCTGTGTGTGTATGTATGTGTATGTATGTATGTGTGTGTGTGTGTGTGTGTGTGTGTGTGTGTGTGTGTGTGTGTGTGTGTATGTATGTGTGTATGAATGTGTATGTATGCATGTGTGTGTATGTATGTATGTATGTATGTGTGTGTATGTATGTGTGTGTATGTATGTATGTGTGTATGTATGTATGTGTGTGTATGTATGTGTGTGTATGTATGTATGTATATGTATGTATGTGTGTATGTATGTATGTGTGTGTATGTATGTGTGTGTGTGTGTGTGTGTGTGTGTGTGTGTGTGTGTGTATGTGTGTATGTATGTGTGTATGAATGTGTATGTATGTATGTGTGTGTGTGTGTGTGTGTATGTATGTGTGTATGAATATATGCGAGAGAGACAGAAAGAAACACAATCTGCTTGAGAACTTCATGCAGGGTTTTGCAGCAATCCCAAATTTCTATTTAGGTGCTTTATTTATACATAACCAAGTAGAACAGCTGTAAATAGTTCAGTTATTCCCATATTAATTCACTACAGAAAATGGAATTAACTTCATTTATTATTTTGTATAAGACAGTTGCACAGAGCAGCTGAACTTGCTGCTGGTCTGTAATAATTTTTGCTGATTACCCATCAAAACATTATAACACCACCACAATGGCTCTTCTCCCCACAGTGCATCCTGGTTCCATCACATTGCCCTAACCCCTTTTCTCTATTGCTCCAAGGTCAAGGGGGTTGTTTTCACAAGTCACTTTTATTAATCAGCCCAGTTGTTAATAATTAGGAGGTGAATTCCTCATGTGCCTGTTCTCATCTTTTTTTAACATCATTTGTAAAAAATATTATGGTACATAGCACAGTTTGCAAAAACAGGACTTTTTTTCTAAATGGAATGCTTTTTACTCTTAAAAACACATGATATTAATAATAGGAAAAGACTAATGGCCAAGCGCAATGCTAACAGATTAACAATGAGTAGTGCTGATTGAGACCGATTTACATGAACACTGTACTACACACAGCCTGAGAATCATTGCACAGGTTTAGTAAGCGAGATCAGGACACATGGCAGTACTGAACAGAATTCATTAAATAACAGGGAAGGTAACATGAACCCCTACAGTATAGTGCAGGACTTTTTGTCCTTGAACGGGTTTTCTGAAGCCGGGATGCCCATGAGCAGGGGGTCGAATTTGGCGTGTTCGTTGCAGTAACGCACAAGGTCTGCTGAAGCTTTGGAGACCTAAACAAGATCAGAAAACAGGAGGCAAGGTAACAGTCTGAAATTTGAGAAAAGTGAAATCTTAACAATTATGATACAAATCCATGATAATGGTCGGTGCAGCCGTAAACAGCTAGTCATATTAACGGAAATGGTTTTAGCTTACCTTTCATATTTTGTATTAACTACTTGCTTAAATAGGATCTAAGTTAAATACATTTTCCGTACTTAAAAGTTTAAATGTTTAGAAGGGATATTACATGACCTGTACTGGAAAGTAGTGTTTCTGTAACTAATTCCTAATTAGTTGTGTGCAGCCAGCAAGGTATGTGTATTTCTGTCTATATTTCATCGTGAGAGTGTTTATGTTGGTTCTCTGTGTGTGCCCTGGACAGAGCGATGTGTAGAACAGTTAAGGTTTCCAATTCTGCGTAGATGGAAAAGTTGTTTTCCTAAATTTACATATCGTTTAGACAGACAATTTTCTTTTGAAAATGTGACTACGGTAATGTCAAGTCCACAACCATTTCAGGCAACGACCTATTATTAACAGCACATGCATCGAGAGATAATTTTTAAAGAATTAATGTCATGTGCAATTATGCGTGTAGATTTGCTAGAGAATTTCGCATTTTGTCTGTGTACACGCAACACACCTTGATCCTCTCGATACTGGCATCTACTCGTAACTGCTGTACAGTCCTTCTGGCATGGGCGATGTTTGAGCTTGTCGTCTTGGAGGACATTTCCACCAACATAAAACTGCCAAAAAAACAAACATACAAAGCAAACTGAGATTGCTCTTTTCATTCCATCACATCACTAATTACCAATAATGTTTTCCATGTTTTTTCAAGAGTAATTTGCAACAGAACACTTATATAAATGAAATAAATAAAAAAACAAATTACAGACCGATAAACGAGAAATAATAGAGCACATGGGCTAGATATCAAATTTAATTTATATGGATCTCTTTACATTTGGAACAGCAGCATAGATAAAAACCTAAACCATACTATATAAAGTCTGTCAGCGGTGCAAGTAGTGCTTAGATCTTTAACTTGCCTTTGAATAGTTTAATCTGCATCTGTGTATAACAAAATGATTGTGTTTAAGTATAAAATCCTCCCCAAACACCAAACAACTGATTTTAGAAGTAAATTGAGACTAAATAATAAGCTTAACCATAATGCATGGACATGTTTCTAACATCCATTAATGAACAGGACGTGTCTGAAGCACGGCAGGATGTTGTACATAGCTATGATCATAGCAACAGGTGGTAAATGGCGACCTCGTCTCAAAAACCTCTTTAATAAATCCTCTCACTGCCTGAAGACATTTTTGCTGAAGGACCAGTCACCATCTTTCCGGCTTTGCTTGAATGAATTCAATAAAACATATATCAAGCAAATTGGTAATTTCTTCCACCTGTCATTGGCTGGTCATTCCTCTCCTCCGTTGCTGTTTTGCAACCCATGAAATCCGATCTAACCGTTCTCATCCACGGATATGATACGGATCATTTAAAACGTGGAACATGCAAAAGCCCAGAGATAGAAAAGCGTAACAAACAAGAAGTATAATAAAGACAACAGTTGAGAAAGGCATGTGGGGCTAGAATTCATAAAATCATATCATAATTGCATGGTGTTAGATAGTATTCTTGTATTCTGTACAGGATAAACCAAACAAACTATTTACAATTAAAATTATGCACCTATTTCTAAAGAACAACACTACAGATTCATGCACTGTAATTCACTAGAGTCAGATTTATTTTTTTTTTAAGAATGGAGCTTTGTTTTAAAGCAGATTTCTAGGGCCAATCTCAAACCATGCACTAATGTTTACAAAGGCAGATGGCAGGAATGTAAAAAGTAAAAAAAATTTATTTTGTCCATATAGTGCAATTACTACACCTTGTAAAAGTTCCACAAAAAGGCCAAAAAAAAGCAAAAACAGCAGGTTTAAGGTACTTTGCATGGAAAATGTGCAAGGGGTGTCGAGCACACAATGCACTTTGGGACAATCAGCATGTTGTTGCACTCTATACAAACCCCTGCATGTGTTTTCCTCCTGCCTGACGTCACCCAATCGTCTTATGTCATGCAAACGTAACAGCCGGGTCAGAGATAGGTCCTGCTCTGCTAATCCCCACGTGCCAGGGTGTGGAAAAACTTCAGACAGCATGTTCATCTGCACTGAACAACACAACAATCCGGCTCCAATAATGGAGCATTATCAGCGCACACCCGGGCCCTAACCAAACAGCGGCTCCCGGAGATAATGTCTAACACACGTCAGCATGCACACTCATAATGGCACGCTGCCAACTAACACAAAAACTATTGTAGGAAAGGAAGAGTCAGAAGGGCAATGGCTTTAACAACTAACAACACAGAGGAAAGAGGCCATTGTTGTATAAAATTCTTAGAATAAAAACAAAAAAACGAGCAACCCAATCACGCTTAATCACACTGTTTTAAATAAACACGCCATTAGTGCAACCTCTGCATGGAACAAACTCTGGAGCTCACTCTTATTTAGACGTTTTACCTTTTACTTTATCAAATATAAATCTAGTGAAGTCACATGTATTTTTATAGCGCCTTTTACATTGGTCTCAAAGCAGCTTTGCTTGGCCCGGACTGAGAGAGCCTAGAGCGACAGTGGCAAGAAAAACTCTGTAAATGTTATAAGGAAGGAACCTTGCAAGCAGGTGTAGACGTTCCCAGTAAGAATTAATTTATCAACACACAAAATCCAGTTCCCTCACAATGATTGGTTTGACATTTTATAAAACACTTTTTTTTTTTAAATTTTCATAGCGCAAGCAAAAATAAAACAATGCACCTTTTCCTGTATACATTTTAAACAGATAAAACTTCTCTCCGGAAATTAAATTACTATACAGTAGTTTTAAACTGTAAACAAAATGCAACAACAATTCAAACTTCAAAACAACACATCCCCTAATTATTCTTAGCAGTGAATGCTTCGTGTCTTGTAACGTTTCAGGACTTTGGTGGCAGTAAAATTGAGCAAATCTGTGCCTCGTGTAGATGTTTAAACCATGCAGTTTGACCAAAAAATTAATTTGGTTGTATAGATTATAGAACAGGCTTTGCTTTGCAAAATCTTGAATCATTAAGGAATCAAATGAAGTAAAATGGTGGTATTGAGAGACTGGTGAGACTGAACAGACTCGCAGTAAAACTCTCAGGCATTGTGCGCTGGGCGTCTCCAACTCTAAATGCCTCCATTCATCAGAGGGACTCAGAAATGAACCACTATTCACCTCAGACCCGCAACCTCACTCCACCAGTCCTCATTGTGTACAACGCGATAACAAAGTGTTCATTTAGAGGGTCGGTGTACGCGCCGCGCCTGCATGCAGCTCTCGTCTGGCTGTAGCACTCCCTGAGGTTAAAAGTCCATGGTCAACCCACCTCCCTGCTGGTGGTCTTGCAAAAACGAGGCCTCTGTATGATCACGATGAGGTCATAAAGCTACAGTTGTGTTTGGAGGTGTGTGTGTGTGTTCTGTATGATTAGGGGTTTCAATGCCAGAAAGTAGAAAACAGCACTCAGGCTGTTAGAAAAATAAAACGGAAGGGTTATGGCATGTGTACATGAGTGTGTACAGTAACGTGCCCCCCTAGGTAGCCAAGCTATACACAGAATGGTGTGTCACACCGAGGATGTTCACATTTTGGCCTTGTGATGCATGGAAAAGATGTCGTCTTGAAGGAAGTTTATGTTGCTCTAAAATCTCAGTGTACTTATTTGCATTAATGCTGCATCACGGAAGAGTAAATGACCTTTACTAAGGGTCCTGACCCGACCCCATAGCATGACAGAGCCTGGCTTTTGGACTTGTTCCTAATAAACGTCTGCATTCTCCTTTTTTCATCTTTGGTCTATTAAGGATCTGCAATACTGATTGGTCTAAGCACAATCTCCGTTTCCATGGTGAAGCCCCTGAGCCCAGAGAAGTCTACACCACTTCTGGACATGGTTAACATGAGGCGTCTTTGAGGGTATTTGTGAATGTAACTGTTTTGTAGAGCTTGATAAAGTAAAGAAATAAAGAAATGTATACATCACATCACTTCAATATTTGTTTTAGAAGCATTGCTTTTAACATTTTCCTTTTAACATTGCTTACACGTGATAAACTGGAGATCCTCTTATCATCTCTACTCAAATTCATTTATACAGTGCTATTTACAATGGTGCATTGTCTTTACAATCTTATATTATCTTAAAAAGGCCAATCCCAAATTGGCATGCCTAGGGCAACAGTGGCAAGGAAAAACTCCCTGAATGTAGAAGGAAGAAACTCAAAATGTTAAGTGAGGTGGTCTAGCTGTTAAGTGAATAATTACTTACAAGTATATTAACGTAATAGTAAAATTAAGTAAATAATATAATTTAAATCAATAATAACATTTAAATTAGTAATACGATTCAAAATAAATAACAAAATAGATTTCAAACCCTCAGAGGTAAGTTATTGGAGGCACATGATCTTCTAATAACTAATTGATGGAGGGAGTTACTGTACTCTGGTGGTTCTGTTAATGAAGACCAGTAGAGTGATACTGAGGTGGAGGAACATCTAGGTGTGTGGTGCTGGAACTGGTACCGGAACGCCTTAAAGCCTTTCCCATAACAATACCTACATAACATTTGTTCAGCCTATGCTGCAATAGTTTTTCAGATTTATTTTTTTAGTGATTTTCATATGAAACGTCTCTGCAAATAATGTGCACTCAATAATCCAAAAACTCCAGAAAATCAGATTTTTTCAGTAATCAGATAAAGTTTCCATGCACTCGAGTAATGAAAATGTTAAAGCTCCAGTTACATTTCACATTGATTATAAAATACTTATTACCCACATTATCTGAGTGAAATCTTGAAGTCTTACAATCCAGCTCATCTACTTCGTTTACAAAGTGCAGGACATCTTTCAGTTTAAAATTAAAAAGTCACAGCGGGGGGGGGGAGCTTTCTTAGATGAGCACATGGGTAAATACCCATGTGTATAAAAGCACTGCTGAGTTTGAAGGGCACACACTGAGCATGTGAATGAGGGAGGAGCAAAGCGAAGAAATTAGAGTGAGAAGAGGAAACCGAAAGCAATGCACCTTGATCGACTCATCGTTCTACACATTCTCTAGAAGCAGCAGCAAATGTCTGACATCATCAGAGCACAGAGCAGGTGCAGAGAGAACACAAAAAAACAATGACATGGGGAAATCCAGCGGGGAAGTTCAGGGTGAAAGCACAAGGTTTCTTTTACTGCCAGTCACTGCTGAGGTATGGTGAAAAAAATTGGGTTGTTTTACACATGGTTTTATGGCAAATTCCAAGCCATTTATTGTCAACATCACCAATGTTGTGATATTATAGCAGACTGCAGAGCCCAGTCACATAGTGCCATTTTTGGTCATATGACCTTACAGAAGACTGTACATATAATAGTTAAATTAAGTTACGTTAATTAACTTAGCCAAACAACAAAAATAGAAATTTGGGATTGCTGCAAAACTTGCTGCATTTCTGTGTCAGGCAGATATGTAAATGATTACAGGTGAGCTCTGATTAGACACTGGGTCTTGCCACAAAAGGAAGTGAAAAAAAGTGCTGCCCTATAAAAAGGCTCTGAGGCTACTTTTGGTTAGTGTACTAACTCCTGGTCCCATTAATGCTTGATTGTCGATAAATCTGGCAGGGTGGGAAAGTGTTCCATCTGGCAGAGACATACTTGTTAAACCCTTGCTGTGTGTAGGTGAGCATTATCCTGCTGAAAAAATGCCATTTGGAAGCCCTGCCTTAAAAGGCAACACCTAAATGTTTCACATTCAAGACAAGACCAAACAAAGGTGACACCGGCAGGCTATCTATGGCAGGACACCTAATGGTGACAACAAATTACCTTTTGATAAACATGGGTGTGTAGTGAAGGTGCCACCTGTGTCTGGATAGTGGATAACGAAACTTTGGGAGCTGCTCATGCTAGTCAGTAGATCAAACAGATCCGTTTTGCTGCATTTTCAATCTTTCCTTAAGGCTTATTCATAACACGTGCAATTTTTTTTATAAGATGTCATATAAGGAACAGAAAATGTAGACAGTCCCTAATATAAAAACTAACATGAGGATAAATGTAAGCCCTTTTTTGGGGATCTGTAGTTTAGAACATTTAGCTGGAACTCAACATCAATTATTTGAAATTTATAAAAAGTATATTTACATATATTTAACACCTGAGAGACAGAACAACAGGTGTATCTAATTTGCAATTAAAATTATATACACAGGTAGGCACAAACTAAATAATAAAAATAGTTTCAGTTTCAGTTCACCCTGCCTCTTAGTTCAATGTTTTGCTGAACATTTTATGCCTGGATGAATGAAGAAAAAAAAAGTTAAAAGAAGTACACAAGTTTGGGCTCCTATTAATTTCATATGAGGGGTTCCAGTGCGCTTACTAAAGTGTACCAAAGATCACTGCCATGGTTCAGATACAACAATGAAAGAAATCTGTTCATAAACTTTCAAAATAAATAAACTTTAAAATTCATAGTCATTGATCAGGACACACACTTCAAGTTACGATATGATAGAGGTTGAAAAGAGGTTGAGCAGATGCCAGGAGAAAGTCACATGGCTAAAAAATTTAGAAAGTACCTCATTACAGCCTGTGGTTGTTTTCAGTGCTTTGTACTGAAGCTAGAACCTTTGGTTGTATTGAAAAGAAAATCTTAACATTATGGGTCGTTCAACTTTACACACCCAATGGACATTTGCTGTGGGTGAAGTCCTGATAACCAATCAATGGTTAATCCAAACTGCAGTGTGATTATCGTATATCGAATGCTTAAATGCTGCTAAATATGGCGTCCAGGGTTATTAATCTGACGTAAGTGAACAAAGAGCGCTCCCACAAAGATAGAGGATCTCCCTCAGCCATGACTTCACACCATGACACATCTGGTCTAAGCACAATGTTTCACACACACACACCATTAAAAATGATTTACTCATCTTCCTACTTGCTTATCAAACCTCACTTAATAAAATCCTAGACAGCCCTGGAGACGGCGGTGAGGCGGTTCCATTACAGAGAGCACTTGTGTGGTACGCTGGCACCTGCAGGCAGATTCTCCACCAGCGCAAACAGGAGGGGCTCGTGTGTGAATCCTAAGGCGAGAGACCCTCGGGCCTCCACTGCAAAAAACTAAAAGAAGATGACAATGCAGACTTTGTTTACGCTGCGTCCTAAAGCTCTTTTGTTCATGACTTGCAGTTCTGAGGCCAACTGAGGCTTCCTTGTCTCCTCACCTTCTAAAATACACGCCGGGCCTGAGCCGATATTTGCCTATTCATCAAACAGGATGCAGTGTTCCCAAAACAGAGTCGTAGGAAGTGATACTCTGATAATGTGCTTACCTGCCCAGCAGGAAAAAGGGCTTGAACACAGATGGGTTCAACTAAATAAACAAAGAAACAAAGCTCAGATCAGAGTGCACCGATTATGAAATCCGGTAAGGTCACAGCACGCCTCAGATCCACCCAAAGCTGCAATGTGAGATTCATGGAAGAACATATCTACCAGCCCATCACATGACTGGGGATTTACGGACACTTGCTGGAGACGGAGCAGAAATTAGGACGGTTCAGCACAGAAAAATGTATGGTATGACACCCTTAGATATGACAGATCATTAAGCATGGCACCAAACTGGGAGAATCCACAGGTTCATAAAACAAGTACATAAATCAAACAAACAAATAAGCAAGTGCAGTAGTGTGTAAGAAGGTGCTACCATAGGTTACACCATTCCACCAAATCAATTAATTAAAATCAATACTGGTTGGTGTGTACGATTTGTATCGTCTACAACAGAGGCTTCCAACATTTTTTCTTTAGAACCCCTCCTCAGAGTATCAAAAAAATCTGTACGAATAAATAAACTAATAAAATGATTCATTGCAAATATTTCCTGGAAAGGATTAATTTGAGTATAGTTTTTTTTCTAACTGCAGGCACAGGGCACATAGCAGAAACAACCCGAGACAAGGTGCCAAAATCTTTGCAAGACAAATAATGCCACTTCACACAAAGTGCACCATTTTTGTCTAAACATTTTAAAAACTACCTGCCCACTGTTGCTTTCTTTAATTTATTTTCTTTTAATGTCTCAGATTTCATTGTGAATTTTTCACAACGCCAACGAAGAGGTTGCAGGAACCCCTAGTTTGTGTTTTTTGTGTCTAAAATGTTCACACATAAACAGTAAAACGGTTCCATCCAGTCACTGGGAGCTTTATCGCCATTATTCTCGAGCCTTTCTCAGGTTCCTCCCAAACTGGTACCTAGAACTGTTTGGTGAGAACGCGCCGACTGAGGAGACATCACTGACCTTTAATATTAACGTCAAGCACAAGACAAGCGTTAATTGCTACTCATGCACCTGGCAGCCTGGCACATGTTTAGTGTCTGCCACCTAATGTCTTCACTATCTGGCTCCTCAATTTGCATGCATGATTTTTAACCAATCAATAAATACAATTTATTAAGAGGTCCAGCTATTATGACCTCTTAGAATAACCCTGCATTAATGCTGATTATCAACCTGTGCTGGTGCCAAGCGGCAGAAAGACAGGCATCATCACAAATTCCTGCACATCAGATAAAAACATCATGAAGCACGGTTACAAAGTCAAGGTGAATGTGCCGTAAAGCAGTAGTCACACTTGTTCCTACCAATGTTCTAACATAATAATGACTGCTGACTGACCTGGGCATGTGAGACAAATGCAAGTCATGCTTACATCAGCATGACAACAGTACACATGCACAGGATGCCAATGTGGAAAATGATCTCCTGGTACCACCACGTGGACGTAAAGTGTAGTGCAGGTCTGTAACAGCTACAAAATAAATAAAATACACTTGTCAACAAAAATAAAGCACCCAGACTGAAATATGGTATTGCTGCTAAATCCAGAATGCAGCATTCTGTATGTGATTACAGGTGTGCTCTGATTAAACGCTGGGTCTGGCCACAAGAGGGTGTAAAATTGCTTCCCATAGAGCGCTGCCCCATAAAAAGGCTCTCAGAGGCTACTTTTGGGTAGCGTACTCACCACGAGGCCTCCACACCCGAACCCGACTGTCATCGGATCTCAAACAAAACCTGGATTTGACACTATAGATAATACAGTTCCAGTCCAGCAGGCAATGTGGTTGGCTGTCTCAGAATTCTCAGATGGAAGCAAGTCCAGGTGATAGGAAAGGTCACTGTCACACACGGACCGTAGTCCTATCTGAGCTCATTAACTGATGAGCTTGTTAATGACTCGTTAACTGTCCGTTATAACTTGCAGAAATGCATTCATTGTATTCTTGTCAAAGGTTGTGGGATTCATTTATATAATTAACACTATGTGCACAAACGTTAGCAAAAAAAGTTGTAATCTCTCTACAGCAAACAGCTTTTGAAAAAAGCCAAACAAAAACGAAAAAAAAAGTTTCATTGTGCCTTAAGAGCCGAGAATGAAAAGTCTGATGTAGGTTAAATGCGGTCCATTACCACCACCACGTGGTCATAGTTGGAAGCGCAGTTTTAAACCAAGATGCATCTTAATAACTTAAAAAAATAATCAAAAAAGTGAAACTCGTATATAGATTAATTACAAATAGATTGCTTTATTATCAAGTGCTTATTTCTTTTGAATGTTGATGATTATGACTCACAGCAAATGAAAACCCATAAGTCATTATCTCAGAAAATTAGAAAATTATATAAGATCACTTATAAGAAATGTTGATCTACTGAAAAGTACGTACAGTAAATGCACTCAATACTTGGTCTGGGCTCCTTTTGCATATAGTACTGCATCAGTGCAGTGTGGAATTGAGGAGACCAGCTGTGTTATGGAAGCCTAGGTCTTTCATCTTCCTCATAACAATAGGTCAGAAAGGTTTGCTGGCCAATCAAGCACAGTGAAACTGTGGTTATTAAACCACTGCTGGAAAATAAAAATCACATTTCCACATAGCTTGTTGGCAGATTAAGCACGAAGTGCTCTGAAGTTTCCTGGCAGACAGCTGCGCGGACTTTGGACTTCCTATAACACAGTGGACCTACACCAGCAGTTTACGTGGCTCCCCAAACCATCATTGTTTAATTTCAAGTTCAAGTGCTTTTATTGTCATTTTTTGTTCAGTAGCATGTCTTCACCCTAGACCTCAAGCAGCTTGGATTGTGTGCTTCTCCACTCTTCTTCCAGACCCTGGGACTTTGATTTCCAAATTAAATGCAACATTTGCTCATCTGAAAACAAGACTTTGAGCCCCTCAGGAATAGTCCAGTACACTTTTTTTCTCCTTGACCCAGGATAAGACCCTTCTGGCATTGTTTATTGGTCGTGTGTGGCTTAACACAAGGAATGTGAGGGTTGTAGCCCATGTCCTGGATACGTCTGTGTGTGGTGGCTCTTGATTGAAACAGCGACGCCAGCAGCAGTCCACTCCCAGTCTGAATTGCCCCCAAATTTTTCAAGGCTGTGGTTATCCCTATTGCTTGTGCATCTTTTCCTTCCACTCAACTCCATTAATATGCTTGGATTCAGCTTTCTGAACAGCCAGCTTCTTTAGCAATGAACTTTTGTGGCATACCCTCCGTGTGGAGTGTGTCAATGACTGCCTTCTGGACATCTGTCAAGTCAGCAGTCTTTATTTATCTAAATTAATCTACATAATATGAGTTTTAAGTTGCACACATTTTGATGACATTTTAATTTAATGAGATGCAATTATATATTGTGTAGCGGTCTTCCCCCAGAGCTACAACAGTGACCCATATCCAATGCTGGAATGGGAAAGGGTGCACTCGCTCGCCTGCACTCTGTCAGTTCCAGTACAGACTGATTAAGCGGTGTCCCAGTACTTTTGCCCACACAGTGTATATCTGTTATAACTTAAGCAAAAATCCCATTTATTTTTCAAGTAAATACTGGTTCCTATATTAAACATAGACAGTGTGATCAGTATGAATTGCTCCATTCACAGGAAATCATAACTCAAATCATAAATCACAAGCCCGTATCTGTAATGCAACCGGAAAAATCTGTGTTTAATCAGCATCACCCTGCATTCATGTTTACGATGGCTAATGCAATTTTCACTAGAGGGCGCAATAGTACGTCTTATAACTAATCCTACAATGGAGAATGAAGCAAAGTGAATTAGTTTGTTTACTCTGGTTTTCAATCTAAGATAGTACTAACACATTTTTCTTACCAGTTATTCTTTTAATTGCAGGGGATATATCAAAACTTGTAAAATACGATTCATAAATAAAGAAAAGTATTTTATTGCATTTAAAAAAGGGTATTGCAATAAAGCCAAACTTGGCATGTTAATGCAGAAATAATGTGTGTGTATGTGTTTGTATCACAGCTCAGAAATTCATATTTATAAAAGAGAAATATCAAGTCATACTGAAAGCTGCTCTGCAACAATGTTCCAGCTACTAATGCAATACATAGTTCCAAGCTTTAAAATACAACACTGTGCAAAAGTCTTACACTTACCGTTATATTTGTTTTAGTAATGCTATGACCATACATAGCAAACTGGAACCCAAACTATGTCACTATAATCCATAGATTCTCATTCCAACCTGCTTAGCCATTTTTAAAAATCATTTCTTGTCTGTTACCCTTCCAAAAAAACTATTTATAATCAAGTTATTTAAAAAAGTTTGAGAGACCAAATCCTACAGAAGCTGTTTTTTCAAGAATAATTTTTGTTTAATACTGCACACACATATTGCCTGTATTCACTGCTTGTATTCTAATAAAGAGACTGAGAAACAATTACATTGTCATTATCCAATTGCTAAAAATGTTATCTAATCTAATGCTGGCCTAAAACTTTTAGTCCTGTATAGGCAAACAGCACAGCAGCAGCAAATAACTCGTGATCCCTTAGAATTTAACTGCTTCTACACATCTGACGTTTTTTTTTTTGTTAGATTAATAAATATACACACAGAAAACATTTCCCTATTTTTTGTGGGCAGTATATATTCTATTACACCTGTAGAGCGATAACACTTAATTAACTAATTAAAAGCTGTACCATGTGCTACATGGACAGTTCCGTGGTAAAATGAGGGATTTTTTTTCACTAATTTACAGGATTTTTCTTTTGCTATCCTGATTGCTTAATGTTAAACAGGTTCCTTATTTTCAGTACTAAGACGATTTACTCTCAGTCAAATGAGATCATGCCACAGTGTGAGGACAAGCGTAAAGGCTTAAGGAGGTTTGTGATATTTGACTGTTTGTTGAGCAATGTGAACAATGTTAGTGTATTACTCAGCGTCCAGTATCCACCTCTATGATCAGTATCAATCTCAATCTCAGTGTGCCTGCCACAACGCAGTGTCTTAACAGAGGGTGTGTACTGTAGGATCACCAGTTCGCTTGAAATCTTACTAACGAGTTGTGGTATTTCAGCAGGATCACAGCCAAAGGTGCAGATCTCATTGTTTGATACATGGGCAAGTCGAGGCGTACAGTTTAATAGGAATCAGTGCTCCTGAATCATTCAGACCTGTGTGGATATCTGCTTCCGTTTGGAAGTTACAAATCACTTTCAGTAGAATCCATAAAACGGTTTAGATTAAGAACATTTTAAAGGTTGTATAAGTCATGTGTAAAACTTTCAGATTTGCCCTCACTGGTTGGAGTGTCAGGTATTTCAGATCAGTCTAGTCTAGGGCTGCAACAACGAATCGATAAAATTGATAATAAATCGATTATTAAAAGTGTTGGCAACAAATTTAATTATCTATTTGTTATGTCACACGATTTGTCTTACTCGCCTTTACATATCCGCTTACGTCACATCTGGCACTTCATAAACGCTGGAAAAAAATAAATAAGAACGACTTGAACGGAGTGACACATAAATTTCTAAATAAGTTGAACATTAAGTGTGGTGTATACGAGCAAACACTCTGTGCTCGATTATGTGAGACTGTCACTAGCACTTTGTAGAGCGGGTAATGGCTACATGTTGTACACGCTACTGAGTTACCAAGTAAAAGAGTTGTCCTGCGTCCTCGTGTCCGTGAATGATTACTCGAAGTAACCCACAGTATTAATATTATATAGTGAGTCCGAAGAGCACAACATTAAGAAGTTAATACATTCTACAAAAGAAACATGAC
>JAUZST010006821.1:0-14592 GCA_034779995.1 Parotocinclus haroldoi
GTCACCTTTAAACCTTTCAGCGCCCCACGTGGTAAGTGATCATAAATGCAGCAAAACATAAATGGCTCCTACAGTAATTGTGTCTCGAGCGCAAGTGATGCTTGGCCTGAGATGCTGGTCACTATCCGAATTGTTTGCTATCGAAGGCGTTCGCTACCCTTGATTCACAGTAGTATTATATATATATATATATAATGTGTTTAAAACAACCTATATATGGGATTTCTAAATAACCTTCTGTTAGAAGAATGGATATTTAATGCAGCGTGAAAGTCTGTTCTCCTATTAACAAGCACAAACAATCAGGTTCACAAAGCACAGTGGCATATAAAGTGTGGGTCTCCATAGAAAGAGCATGCAGAATCCGTCAATACATCTAAAGTGAAATGACATACTTTTACTCAAGACCCTATAAATCGAATGACATTGACATCATTCATTGTTAGAATATAATCAAGGTTACACAATAACATTAGAAAATATATTTTAGTTCTATTGTATAAAGCTTACCATAATATTTTCTTCAACCACTATTTCAGAAGTTTATAATTTACAGTAATCTGTCAGTAATTTATATTCCCATTGTTTTTATGTGTTTAATTTAATATAATGTGAAATGACCAGGTAGTAGAAAATTATGGCACTTATTCATTAATTAATTTACGTAATGCAATTAAGGGTTGCAGGGACCTATCACAGAACACATACATTCACACACTAGAACACCAAATGACCTAATGCAGGATTCTGAAATCTGCTTACAGAGTTACAGAAAAACTACAGGCTACACAAGACTGTGCAAAGGTGTCTCTCACCCTGGTTGTCTTGACTTTGTTCCCAGTGCTGCAGCTCCAACCTTTAAGATCCGGAAGTACCTTACATTCCTCTCCCTCCATACAGGGCTGCATCTGGCACCACCATTTCTGTGCTACTATAGATGCTACAACAAAAATATAGAGACAAATTAAGGGAATAACTTCTGTACCCACATACACACACTCTGTACTTTACTGAAGTTTCCTTACATTAGTTAGTGCATCTAGTTCACCCACTCCTAGCAGTTATATAAGCTGAAAGCACATTCAGTGAAAGAAAATTTTAAACAGGCATTCACCCTGTGATATAAAATAGGGTAAAAACATCAACAGTCACTCCATCTGTAATATTGACAATGAACGTGATTGAGAAGAAATGAAAAGTAAAGACTCCTTTCAGAGGAAATGAGGTTAAGATTGTTTTAGGTATAGCTGATTGGAATCCATCCTGGATTTGCTGCTGGTCTTTAGGAATGAGACAAAGGTCTGTTTCAAGTTTAAATTAACCATGGCTTGGAAATGATCACACTGTTATAGGCTAAGAGGCAGAGAACAAATACAACAATAAGAGTGCAACAACAGATAAGGAGTACCTTATCTGTCAAAAAAAATGACAAAAGGTTAAAGGATACCTGGTATTTTATTAGATGTTTGTATATATTTACATATATTTTATAAACATGACATAATGGTAGACGCCCAGAAAAGGCTTTCGATTATCTAACTTAATTCTGGAAAAGGCGTCTTTAGAACTGTGGAGGCAGGAGGGAAGAGGATAGTCAGAATGTGTCAGATATATTACAGAGCAGAATAGAAGCTCAGGATCGATTGACCAGTCCAGAGAGTGATCCTGTTGACATGTTATTAGACAAGCAGGCTATGCTCCGCTCCACTGTGCAGGAGGATGATGGTGTCATGCCAATAGGCCCCTCAATGCTGGAGTGACAGGTGCAAGAGATGAGAAGGAACAAGAGATGGATTGGACAAGTTTGATGGAAAAAAAAATTGTCTGTTGCAAGTTTTGTTGATTACATGGCTGTAAGCACATTTATTCTAAAAATATAAATAAATTAAAATGTAGCTCCAGATTCTGTGATTTGTATACAGTATGTCATCCATTTTATGCACATAACAATATTTAAAAAGTAATAATACTAAAATAGCAATAATACAAAAAAACCAGGATTTGGATTCATCCCTGGTCTTACATCAAATTAAAGTCAGAGAAATAAGAGAAAAGCAAATCCTACCATCGACACAAGAAGGTGCTGCTCTTGTGGTGCCAGCGACCTGCCCTGGGAAGCAGGAGCACTTGACAGTTTGAGAGCGCTCCTCGATTTTGTTCTTATTACAGCAGCGGTGCGCTGCTATGACCTCACAGGTTCCTGCCTTGACGTGCACTGCAGAAAAAAAAACAAGGACACAGAGGCTTTCAAACTATGCAGCTGTTTATACCATGGCTCACGCAACTATTTTATTTCAGCTTTTTACAACTCCAAATAAAAAGTTGGGAGGATATGGAAAATTAAAATGTAAAAACAAATAGTTGTACTTTTATATAATTGCAGACAGTATGAACCCAGGATATATGTCTGTTGAATTTTCATTTATGTCATAAAAAATCCATTCCTGCATTTCAGGCCTGCAACACATTCCAAAATAAGTTGGGATGGTTCAAGTTATGGCTAGTAATGTAATGGGGTAAAAAACACTACCTTTATGATGTGATTTCAAACAGGTGATATCAACAAGTGATTATAATCATGATTTGGTACAAAAGCAGTGTCCACAAAAGACTGAATCTGAGTGGGCAGAGGATCTCCAGATTGTCAGCAAATGTGTAAGAAAATTATTGAAATGTTTTTTTTTAAATATACCTTAAGGAACACATCCATTTATTCCCAAAAGAAGAACCTGGGATACTAATTAATTTGAGCACAATACAAATTTTCAATTTGTGATGCCTATCCTATATGCCTCAAATCCCAGAAAAGTAAAAAAAAGGCTGTGTGTTCCAGAGATGAAAAGGACTATTTAGACAATTATCAGCTACAAGTCCAAAAGCCAGGGTCTTTCATGGTATGGGGTATGTTAGGGCCCTGGGCAAAGGCTGTTTTCAGTTCTGTGATCAATTTCTGCATCATATATGCAGAACAGTACACTGCGATTTTTATTTTAATTCCTTCAATATGACATCTTTGCCATCCATACATTTATCAACAGACAATGCAATCAGAATCAGTTAGGACTCAAATATCGAAATCACTTCCGGTCTTGTTTTGAGGAACATTGTCTTTATACATTTCAATAATGTTTTGACATCTGGAGCTCCTATTTCTCTTTGCTCATCAAAGACTTCCTAAATGCTGCCTTTCTACCAAATGAAAATTATAATCACCTGTTCGAGATCAGAACCTTTTTGTTTTTAATGTTTTTTTAAATTAGTTACTAGCTCTAAATTGCCTCTGTCCCAGCCTTTTTAAACTGTGTTGCAGGTCTGAAATGCAAGAATTGATGTTTATTAACAAATTATAGGAAATTAACCAGACAAATTATGAAATATCACAGGTTCATACAGTTTGCAATTAAATGTAAGGAACATTGCATTTAATCAAATGCATTTTCTATACCGTCCTGATTTTTTCAGATTTTCATTTATATAAGAAGAATCAAATGTTGCAAGGTAAAATAAGGCATTCTAATTACCACAAAGTCAAACAAATGGAGGAATATAGCTTAGTATGTTTTATACATTTAATATTTGATGATTTGACTGTACATTAGGCTGTTTATGAACTGGATGTCTATTTCATTGTAATTTTAATATGATGAATTTTAAACGAGGTGTTATAATGTGCTTCCAAGCATGTGAAAGGCCAGGGAGAAAAGAAAACTTAAAAAAAAGATGAAAAACGCTTTTCAAAGTTTAGTGTTCCTTCCATATAAGCCTTAATTACATTGATAAAGATTTTCAATTTGGGCCTTGCGTTGAATATTGATTGAAAAGGGGGCCTCCATCATCCCATTAGTGGGCCAATCTAAAAATCTCATCAACAACATTAAAAACATTTTGCCTGCAATCAATAAGCAGCCATTCAGACACACACAAAAGGGCCCGTCATGTGGTGGGCCAAGCGCTTGCTGGTGAAATAAAGTAGAGATTTGCTGATGCGGGCGTGTGTGGATGAAGTTCTAAGCTTTTTTGTGTGATTATCTCGAAGCCAAAAACCCGTACAGGGTGAAATTTAATTTATAAAGTCTGAACAATCACAGGCTTAATATTCAACGTTTGTTTGGAGTGAGTTAAGTTGTGAGAATGGTGGAAGCCAGCAGTCAGAATGTTTTTGTTGCTATTGACGTGGTGAAAAAGGAGCCTGTGAACAATTATAGTGTTTGTGTGCAGGCTTAAAATAATCATCAGGAGAGAAAATGCTTAAACAGATCTTTAATTGAATAATTACAATGTGTATCTTGGCTCTCCTTGAGGGTTATCTCAGTGGAATAAAAAGAACCATGCAGCTTCACTCAGTACATCTGGATCTGGCAATGTTTTGATTTTAAAACCATAATCTTTAGGATCAATCTGGCAAAGCGCAGGGTTGGCTGGGGTTCTATTCTCCACATACTATTGATATGTGTATCCTTGAAACTGCAGAGGAAAACTAACTAACCCACAGCCAAATTATCAAGATTACCAACTGATTGACTACCTAAATCTGCCATGTTTAAGTTGAGTAAAGATATTTGAAATTAACCAAATCAAAACATTTCTCTTATAGTAACAAGGAAATATTTGGCTTGGTGACACCATTCTGCTTCATGACCTATTTTGGGAGGATGTTCTGTCTTCCCCTTGACATGTGTGTACTGTATAATTTCTATGCCATGCAATGCACACAAGCAATAGATTTCATTAGTACATTTAGGTTAGACAATCAACCAGCAAGTCAGCGAGAATCTGCATCAGCCATGGGACAAGAAGAGAAAGTACACTAACATGGCGTTGTGCTTGGATCACCAGGGGATCAAGACACAGACACAGTAGTTGGCTTAGCAGTCACTTCCACTGATCATAGAATGGTCATTTTCATCATTATTGGTAAGGACAGCTTTTGAGAAAGGTCTTAACACAGACATTAAATATCAAACCCTGTATAACCTCAAGGGCCTGCAGAAAAATTTGGATGGCACAGAAATAGCATTATTCTGATTCACTGTGTAACAATGCTTTATCCATGGCTTCAGTCATCATATATTTTAAGTATGAGATACCTGCTGTGGTTGTCTGAAATTCTCAAAACTAAAAAAAAACTAAAAATTGGATTGCAATCGCTAAAAGTACATTTCAAACTTTTCAACAGTTAAGCATGGATTGTATGCTCAAAATACTGAAGTGACATATAATATTTTTACAGTTTTACCATTATTAAATACTGTTGAACATGTATATCCTGAGGAAATTAATCCTGCCATAACAATGGACCAGTTATCTAACCACTAATAAACTATTTAGATCAAAGGTAGACACAATTGTGGTGTGATTTAGTAATTACAAGAAAGAATCATTAATTTGCAGAGGAACAGAAAGCAGATAATGAGGGTGGGCCTCACAGTAAAGGTGAGATTAAGGGACACCAAAGTTACCTGTGGGAGGAAGCAGTAGAGCATCTTCAACAGAGCAATGCAAAGATGCTGTGAACTGGCATGAAGCAGGCCACTGGCTTCAAGGAGAAGCAAAAGGCAGTTGGAGGCATTCCTTCATATTGGCACCTTTTCCCCACTGTATTCATACTCTACAAAACAGTTATCTTCTCTAAAACATACAGGCAGTTTGAATCTATATATATTTTATAATATTATATATTATATAATATAGCTGGCCAAGTTAAGAAACAGCTGAAGAAATTAAATCTGGACAAGGCTGCTGGGCCTGATGAATCAGCCTTAGAGTATTTAAGACTTGTGCTAAACAGCTATGTGGGGGCCCCCAGAAGCTCTTCAACCTGAGGCCCCATTAAGACAGAGTGTCAGTGCTATGCTTGTCCCTAGAAAAATACAATTCCCTCATCCAATAATAACAACAGTGATGAAGGTCCTAGATAGACTGATCTCAGCCTAACTCAGACCCCAGCTTAAGCTTCTTTCTGTACCACCAGCAATTTGCTTACCAGCAACAGGCAACGATGATGCAATAATCTTTTTACTGCAGACGACCCACCCCCACTTATTGGACATCTCCAATAAGCATAATGGTTTTTATTTTATTATATTTTATGTATATTATGTTCATTCAATTCAATGCAACCTCAACCTGTGAGAAGACAGGTAGAATGCAGGTCAACACCTCCACAATCTCCTGCATCATAGTCTACCTTCTGAACCGATGCCAGTGTGTACAGCTGGGTCACTGATTGGCTGAGTAGCTAATGAGCATTACCAGAACCAATACAAATCAAGCCTCTGTAGTCCATTCTCAATGTGACCAATGCAACAGAAATTGCAAATTACTTCAGGACTAATAAGACCAATAAATATAATGGGATAAGATGTTATATTGGTTACCACCAATGTTATCCATGTTATTTTGGTGTCCTTATAGGCTGGACTGGAAACTCAGAGTATGTGTACAGTTAGGTAATAAAGAACTGCATGAGTTTACTGTGTTTGTAAAGCTAGTTTATTATACAACAGTGGGAAATGTTAAATATGACATTAGATTCCATTTACCTTTCTTAATATTCTAGAACATATCAAATGATACAACTATTGTCTAAGTTTCAAAAAAGTAGCATTTTAAAAGCTAGAAAAATGGAAAAGGGGCCAAAGGTGAAAACAGGTGAATAGGGGCAAAAAGGTAAGAAATTGCCAGACCATGAAAATACTGAAATGCACCATTTATTTTGTGTACTAAACTAAACAGGTAACTGCTGTAAATGTGTGAGTAAGTGAATTACAAGAATCCTAACACCACTATACATGCTGCAACTTTTAAGCCAGAAGGCAGGGATCTTGTAGAGGACAGCACAGCAATAATCCAGTTTAGAAGTACCTGGCCAGTGAGGATATGGTAATATCTGAACACTTAGTCTTTCTTAAGGGTGTCTGGAGAAGCAAATTTGCAGTGTCTCATCACAATGGCTTATCATGATCATAATTCCTGCCATGCAAGACTTCATGTCAGCCATCATTTACAGCCCTAATTAAGGCAGTCTCAGCAACTGTGTTTAAATCTAACTCATATTGAACCAACTGCTCGTGCTCTTGGCAAATAACTTCTAACTGGGCTGCCACAGGACATTCAAACAGTTTACTAAGAAAGTGGAGGTTAGAGATAGAGGACAGGAGTAATTGCAGCCAGTTTCAAGGTTATAGGAACAGAGCCAGAACTGAGAGAATCATTGATGACCTTAGTTACAAGAGTGCAAATGCAGGGAAGACATGCTTTAATGGGTTGTTTATAGGATCCAGATAACAGGTTGTAGCTCTTGCTGTCTTGATAAGCCAGGAACAAGATGTTCATCCACAGGCACAAAGGCAGAAAAACAGTTTACAATATAAGGTGATGGCAATGTAGGAGCAGCTAAAGATTGAGATGACTGTTGAAGCTGCAAATAGTTGTAATCTAACTTTTCATTAAACATACAGCAACGTTTAGTTAAATGGAACCTTTTTGCGAGATATTAACAGCAGAGAATAAGGTTTTTACCATTTCTTTGGCAAGCACTGACATCAGTAACATAATAGTCAGTGCTGGATTTATTGGGCCTCCCTAGAACCCATGGCATGACACTTGTCAAAAAGTACCCACTGTTAGACCAGTATTTCTACTGAGGTGCTCTAGCTGATGTCCAGCCTTTTTATATGGCACAGCAGAGGGGCAAACCAAAGGGTTATCACATTTTTTTACTATTTTGAGTGGTAAATTTATAGTTAAATCAGCTGAGAATATCATCATACTAGATGACCAATGCCTCAAGAGATTACACTGATTAATGGACTGGAACATGGTCCAAAATATTAAAACAGGATAGTGTATGTAAAAAACAACATCAGGGATATGCCTGAGTTTACATTGGAGCAAGTTAAGATTGTTTGTTTGTTTGGTTTATTTAACATTGCTTTCATCATCAATGGCAGTCCCTGAGCCAGACAGTTTTAATTTTATATGTGGACAGGTACAAAACAGCCTGGCCACTCTCATGACCAACAAATTGTCAAATTGTGTTCCATTATTATAAGAGCAATAATCAACGCCTCATTGTTATAAGAATGAGCGAGCACAACACATTTAGAACTTAGGAGATAAGTAAACTATGTAAGTAAACTATGATTCAATCTGCTCAGAATCCAGGAATGATGGAGGTCTCATCCCCAGATGCACAGAATGCTTGTAATTGCAGCAGAGCAGCTTTTACATATATGTGCCACAATGTAAATAGCATTGAGGAAACTGATAATAATATTATTCCCAGTATAGCACATCTACTGTACATGTCAAGAAGGAGCAGTTTACAGTTTAGTAAAAACGTTCAGCAACAGAGTCTACTATACAGAGTAAGCGCCAAGAAGACTCAGCGTGACTTGCCCCTTTGTAAACAGGGCCAAGCTGGAACCACATTAGAGTACTTCAGAGCCGCAAGTATGAGCAAATATCAGGATAAGCCTGCTAATCCAACACAAAACCAGGAAGCCAAAAAACACAGCAGAACAATGAGAAAGTGAAAACTTAGTCAAGAGCACCAGACAGCACCAGAGTGGAACAAGGCTGTGAATTGTCGTGTTACCCCGGTAGTGCAGTAGATCGTAGTACATGTGGATTTGGTTTGCTCTTGTGACCCCTAACACGAGCAGCCAAAAGAAGAAACAGTATAGCACAGCCTTGCATAGCAGGCCAATGTTACCCAGTGATTGTTGGCTAAAACTTAATTGATGCTACAAAAATGCCATTTCATGTTGGAAAAAATGGAACTGATCATATCAGTTGGCAAATCTGAGAGATTACTAAGCCATAGTCAAATACACCAGCTGTTCATCTCAGAGACTGCAATTTTGAACATGGTAGTAACTAAGAAAACTATTAGACTAGAAGTAATCTGGAATTACGTAACTGCAGACAGCACAATATTCAATAACGTTTACCAGGTGGGCTGTTCTACTTTAGACCGTATATTATAGAGTAACAAATTGTGGATTAAACAGGTCTATATGGAGTCACTTAATTAAAACTCAAAAGAATGCTATAGAACAGTGCTAAGAATATGTGCAATTAAGTACGATTTACAGGGTAGTCATTAGCATTTCCCATGACCAGGACAAGTGGAGATAAAATGGGATGCTTGTTTTTTTTCTTCTTTTTTAATAGCTTATAAAACCCCAGTAGTTGCCCTAATTGTTCTGTATATTATTCATTGTTGGTGCAGAATACACAACCAATCACAACAGTGCTCTAGCCAGTCTCCAGACCAAAACCCAATAGAAAATCTTTGGAGGGAGCTAAAACTCAGTGTTGCCCAGCAACAGCCCAGAAACCTGTAAGATGATCCTGGAGAAGATCTGTATGTAGGAGTGGGCCAAAATCCCTGCTGCAGTGTGTGCAAACTTGTTCAGGAACTACAGGAAACATCTGACCTCTGTAATTGCAAACCAAATATTACGTTCTTAAAAATTACAGACCTCTCCATACTTTGTAGGTGGGAAAACTGAATAGTATCAAATACTTATTTTCCTCAGTATCATTCTATAATTCATTAGGGATGCATTAGGGATCATTTTCACTGGGGGATCATTTTCTGCACTGCAATGCCTGTCATTTGATGGCCATGTGTTACTGTGTTGTACTGGTGAGTGGATCAGACACAGCAGTGCTGCTGGAGTATTAAACCACCTTACTAACTGAAAATAGTTTACCAGCCAAAATCTCCAGTCACCAGCACCCTGTGGGCAGGGATTAGGATTAGAGGACAAATAACAGAAACTACAAAAACATAGAATCCCATCCTGTATCCTTTGGCACAGTACTGTATGTAAAGCTTTGTATAGTGCTGAAAAAAATAGTCAAAGATTAAGAAAATGAGGAAACACTATACAATAGTTATATAGATATACTTATATATAATTTATGAAGCATTCACAAAGACTGAGAGTCAGTAAACAAAACAATTGTATAAATACTGACATGAGTGTTAAAATAATGTGTATACAGTCGTGGCCAGAAGTTTTGAGAATTTTGGATTTCACAAAGTTTGCTGCCTTATTTTTTAGAACCTTTTGTCAGAAGGTTCTATGTTAAATAATATAGTACAATTATAAGCATTGCAAACTTGTTTATTTACAGTGTTGACTCTACTTGTTTAAGACTTCTGCAATTCGCATTGGCATGGTGTGTATCAGCTTCTGGGCAAAACCTTGAATGATAGCAACCCATTCTTGCCTAATCAGTGCTTGATCACAGTTTCTGTGTTGTTTGTGCGCCCTCTTTTTGAGAATTGACCACAGTTTCTCAATGGGATTGAGACCTGGGAGTTTCTGCCCTGCACCTAAAATTGTAATGTTTTGTCACTTGGTGACATGGTGCTCCATCATGCTAGAAAAAGCACTTTTCATTTCCAAATTCCTCCTGGATCGTTGGGAGAAGTTGCTCTTATAGAAGGTTTTGATAACATTACTTATTCATGGCAGTATTTTTGTGCAAACCACTCCTTTGGATATGAAGCAACCCCACACATAAATGCTTTCAAGATGCTTCACTATTGGCATGGCACAGTACTCGTGGTAGCGCTCATCTTTTGTTTTCAGGACGATCAATTTTCCTCTGCAGTCCAATCCCTGTACTTCCTCAGAAAATCAGTCTGACCTTTATGGTTTTTTTTGGAGAGAAGTGGCTTCTTTGCTGCCTCTCTTGACACCAAGCCATTTTCTAAAAGCCTTAGTCTCACTGTGTGTTCACTCACACTTGGACTTGCCATTCCTGAGCAAGCTCTGAACTGGTGGTGATTCGAACTCTTAGCTGCATCCTTTTTAGGCAATGGTCCTAATGCTTGCTTGACTTTCTTGGGCACTCTGAAGCCTTTTTCTGCAATTGAACCACTCTCCTTAAAGATCTTGATGATTTGATAAATGGTTGATCAGGGTGCTATTTTACAAGCAGCAATGTTCATGCCTGTGAAACCCTTTTGATGCAATGAAATGATGACTGCACACAGGTCCTTAGAGGTAACCATGGTTAACAGAAGAAAACTTAGAAGCACCACTACCCTAAAGTAACCAGTCTGCTCTTCTAATCAGCATGATAAAGTGATATCAGCTGTATTATCCTCATTAACTTTTTCTCCAGCTCCAGCTTTCATTAGCAAAGGCATCAGTTACATTAGTATAGATATAATTAATATAATAAAACACGTTTTCATTAATGTATCATCAATGACAGAGTAAAGCCAACTTAATTGTTAAATCTTTTTTTTTTATTAATTTTTTCGGCGCTAAGACTAATAAGCAAGTAGAGGGGCAAGTCTTTTTCACCCCAGTAAATTGTCTGTTAATTGTAATGTTTCTCAGTCTTTATGTGTTTGATTTTACCCAGCTAAAGAACATTAAAGACACAGAGAAAAAAAGGAAAATATTTCAAATTACCCTATCATAATAGATTAATATAATAAGACTTTTTCTGACTTTTGACTATAGCAAGAGAGATACAACAAAATATGTTACCAAAGGATGAGAGGTTGAGAGGATGTCTTCCACAACATTATATTATTATTATTACACAAACATTATATTATGCAGACTGTCTTTCACAGTCTAAAAGTGTGAAGTGAGCCTCATGAGTACTATACATTAAGGTAAAACTTTCATAACAACAAATTCAATGAACTATAATCACATTTCATTTATACTCATGATTTATTTAAAATAAATGACAAAAGTAAATTATTTTTGTATGTACTTAGCAATATTTGTTACATGTATGACACAGTCTCACAATCCAAGCAATTGTGGTTTAAGGACCTTGCTCAAGGAAAGTGGGGGTAAATTGTCCAGTGTTTTACCCACTAGGCCACCATAGTCCACCATAGTCCTTCTCTATAAGTTCTGCTATGGTAAGCCAACTATTTCTAAAGAAATCAAACAAGAATGTTATTTATTTTCTTTGATAAATCTTTTACACGCTTCCTCACTGTCTAAATTATATCATATATATATTTTGGATATAAAACTGGATTACAAGACTCAGAAATGTCACAGAAAGCTGGTTAAAATCTCATTTTGACAGGCTGAACCTGAAGTAACAGATGCTATGTACACACTTTGTTTACACCCACGGTGGTGCAGAGAGGTGTGTTACACAATATACACATTTCATGTACAGGATTAAGCAAAATAAATTTGACATTTAACTGGAAATATACGGGAAGAAAGTTGATTTACGTGACTTTGAGGAAGGCATGGTTGTTGGTGCTAGATGTGCTGATATGAGTATTTCTGAAACTACAGATGTTCTGTGATTTTCATGGACAGCCATCTTTAGAGTTTACAGAGAATGAAAAAATATCAGATTAAGGCCAGTTCTCTGAGGGAAAATGTAAATTTTTTTTGCTGTTGTTTCAACAAACAAAGTATGCAAAATATGTCTCATTTATGTGCAATTATCCATGTAATATTTGGTACTAAAATAAGATAAATTAATTATCAAATGAATAAAAATGTGTAAATTAATTAATTAATTAATTACACATTTTTCTAAATACTGCTACTACCAAGTATTCCTCTAAAACTGTTCTCAACAAAAACATACTCAACATGAAAACAATACACAACATTTCAGCTGCTGCATTTGTATATACTGAAGCTAAACAAAAGTAAACATAAAACAGACTAAGCATTAGAAAAAGACTCACAGGCAAAAAAAAACCCTTCAACTAATATTAGATTAAACCTGCAGGCAGCAGATGTGCGAGCCCAAATATGTTAAATATGAAGCAAGAAGCTTTTGGCAGGTTATGAATTTCAGTTAAATTCCATTACTTAACTGTTGTACACAATGCATTATCTTTTGAAAGACAATGCTGGGTTGCCTCAGTTAAATGTATTGGCACATTATCTGAAACCTTCAGTGAGCACTTTCACTGAGTAATTCAGTGATCGGATCCTCATCTCCCTCCATCTGTCCCAACACTTATTACTCAGTGTGGCAGCACAGAACAGAAAGAGTGCTCATTTCCCCCATTTTTCTTAGCAAGCCATGTGAATGAGAGAAGCAGAATGGCAACCCTATTACACAGGCATTGGCATGGCAATTTTCAGCAAGTCACTTATAAAATTGTTATGAAGCAATGGTGGGATAGTTGGCCATCTGTGGTGCATGGTGCAGAAGATCAAACAGCCAGGCTTCACTCGGCTCCAGTTAGATGATCAAAATAAAGGGGATGAGGAAAGAGTGGAAAGCAGGCACTGAGCCTGCTAAAAAGCCCAAATGAATAGATGTCACATTAAATGCTTGTTACTGGGCTGGGCCTTTGTCCTCTAACCTACTAAGGCACAGTAAGATGCAGTGTTTCAGGTTCCACTAACTCAACAGTCAGTGGTTAGACAGTGCTGATGTTGAGTCAGGTCAGCACACCTTAAACAGGCTTGTATCTCATGTTGTATCGTTCATTTAACAGAGCTCTACTCATAATAAAATCACATGCTAGTCACAAAAAATCAAGCTTTAATATATCATGAAAGAAACTGTTTGAAGACAGGATTTCTATGGGAGGCATGACATACTGTCAATTCTATTCTGCTATGATACTTTAGAGTTTGAGGATGGTAAGTCTTGGTGTTAAATAGTGTTTAGAAAAGATAAAGATAAAAAGGACAACAACATATATAACATACAAGCAAACATACATAGGCTGAAATATAGAAATATATACACATAGGCTGTATAAATACACTGCTCAAAAAAGTTGGGGGATATTTACAAATGAATAAGGATTGACTTTTTTTTACTAAACATGAATTTTAGAAAAGCAACCAACAACTCAAAGAAAGTTCTTCTCTTTTATTTAATTGGTAATATACACCATATAAAAAGGCTGAAAGTATCTGGAATAACTGAAAGTTTCTTGATCTTGAAAGTGCTCAACCTGCAATTTCCCAAACCTTGCAATGCCTCTGCAACACGATTTGTCTGAATGCGAAGCTTGGAGAGCTTCTTGAAGCTGGTCAAACACAGACAACTTTGGCAACAGCACTTGGAACATCCCAATGCATGATTAGAGACTGGAACAGTACGAAGAGGACTAGGGCAGGGTTGCCCATCTGGCACAACATCAAGAGAAGACCGCTACTTGACCTTATTGGCAAGAAGAAGCAGGTGCACCAATGCAGAGTTGGTTGTGGGGACAGTTTCTTGTCGTCTAGCCACTAGACAATATGCACCCAGACCATACGAAGGCTGGACCCAAATCAATGCACTGGCCTTCTCTGGACACTTTTTTCAGACCTGAATCCCATTGAACATAGGAAGATGTCTGGCAGACCATCCAAATGCCTCCCAAAACACTTCTTGAGTTGAAAGTTGCCCTGGAGCAAGAGTGGCAGAGGACCCTACAAGAGCTGCTCGACAATCTGTTACTATTCATGCCCCATCGCTGTCAGTGTGCAGTGTGTTTTGGCAGTTCTGGGTGACCATACACCCAACCATAAACTCATTCGCATTTCTGATTAACTTGTCTAATTAAAAAATCACTCCATATTTATTTTGAAATATACTCTAATTATTGTGAGTATATAT
>JAUZST010006822.1:0-14592 GCA_034779995.1 Parotocinclus haroldoi
CTATTGGTCTGTGTAGTAGACTGGTGGGAAAATAAACAAGATTTTGAAGTTTAAGCTTATGTTTATTGACTCATTCATCGTCCAAACTTTATATTTCTCACGTTAAATATTGAAATGTGATTAAAACATGATTAATTTCGATTAATTAATTGCAAAGCTTCTAATTAATCCGATTAATTTCTTTAATCGAGTCCCACCCCTAGTCCAGACGCTTGACTCATCTCGGCCAAAACGCTCTTCGTGAGTCACGATTCAGTACACATTTATTCACCGATTCCAATTGACAATAGCTATTGCTCACTAAAGGTCTTTTTGTGTGTTTTCGGTTTATTTTCATGTTTTTCTTTTTTTCTCTTGGTGCAAATAAGTCCTCATGAATCCTAAAACAGTCAACCAGTAATGACAGCCAAATGAACTGAATCCTCTTGGCTCTCAGGCAGGCCAGTTAGCATTAGCGGATGTTTTTAAACTAAATGGCCCCCCAAAAAGACTGGGTTATCAGATTTTTCAGTTTGTTGATTGGTAGGAGTTTTACATAATATGTTCCCTTTAAATTAGTCATCCAAACACACAAACAGACATTGCCAGTACATCTGTTCATCAGTCTACCAATTAGCAGGTTTGGTTTATTAACAGGTATGTGTTTGCAGAAGTATGTTGTTTATATAATCTTCTGTATCAGCTGAATTTAAAATATGAGTGAAATTAATCAATCCAGTTAAAACATTAACTTTTTGATTCTTTTAAATCAATTTGCTGCTATTGATATACATCATTAGAACTTTACATGCATATTTCCTCCTGTTTCCTTCCTTTACATGCATACTTTTGCCTGTTTCCTTGTGTCTCTGCTTTGTTTCTGTAAATTCACTGCATCATGCTAATTCATTCATTCATTTATTCATTCATTCATTATATTCCACTTAATCCACACCTGGTGCCCATTCGGCAACTCTGGGTGCAAGGGCAGGTACGACCCTAGATGGGGCGCCAATCCATCATAGAGCACAAACACACACGGCCACTTTTAGAGACACCAATTAACCTAGCACGCATGTATTTGGACTGTGGGAGGAAACCGGAGTACCATGCAGACACAGGAAGAGCATGTGGACTCTGCACAGAAAGGACCCGGCCTGCTGGGATTGAACCCAGGACCTTCTTGCTGTGAGGCAGCGGTGCTTCCCACCGAGCCACCGTGCTTCCCCATCATGCTTATGTAGAGCTTGTTACTGTATGAAAGATAATTTCTAAAACTTACCATACTGTCTGTAAGCAAGCAGTACAAGTGAGACCTTGTCTGTTTCAGTATTTTTTTCAACTGTTGACTATGGATTCTGAAAACTTTACCATTTCAGAAAAGACATTATACTATTTTGATATATAGTTATTTTCCACTATTTGAATATCAACTAAAACGTCTGAGACGTGAAAATGCTTTTTTTTTCCTAAATGTAATGCATATAATTTAATGTATTCTGTTACAAATCCTGTAATTAACATATTAATTCTAATAAAACGTTTAATTGCTGGAATTTTTTTAATATCCACTTTAGAATTGAATTGTACTCGGAATGTGTGTGTATATGTGCAGTGTAAATGCATGTATTCTTAAATATGTCTGCTGGGATGGTGTTCTCTGGTTTTCAGTGTCTTCAGAAAACAGGAGTCATCACATATTCAGGAGGCAGAGGCTTTTTCCAGTAAGAGATGTCTGGAGTGGTTTTATGAGTACGCAGGTAAGTCTTACCTACACACTGTGAAAGCTTCTTCTCTTTTGCTCTAAATACCTAACTTACTGATGTAAGTGTTAATATATTTGACAGAACCTCACACCACCAGTTAAGGCATGGAGAGAAAGTGAAACTGCTCAAATGAAGTGCTTTATAATATATTATGACTTTAGCTTAAAGAAATCTAACATTGGCATGTTTGGCATCAATAATTGTGAATATAGCAAAAAGTGCAGTGTGATTACTGTTATGTGTGTGCACGTGTTTCTAGCAGGCTGTGACGAAGTGGTTGGGCCGGAAGGCATGGAGAAATTCTGTGAAGATATTGGTGTGGAACCGGAGAATGTACGCTGCTTAAGATTACACTAAACTCTACGAGTGATACCAGTTTGATATTCATTTGTGTCACCTAACCAAATACAGGCACCCGTGAGCTGATAGAAATTCCTAAGACATTCCAAAAGTAATAATTCAACTTCTATGGAATGAGGGGGGAAAGGGATATTGTGCCAACAGCAAAAGCATCCAGTGATCAGCAGTTATATGGACGGACACTTGATGAGAGTTGATGAGAGAGATTAGAGAGGAATGGGCTGACTGATTTGAGCTGACCATACCTGTCAAGTTTTGGATTTAAAAATAAGGGAAATTTTCCCCTGCGCACTTCCAGCCGTCCCAGGTTCAGTGTCCATAAAATTTTAAGACAGGTTTACAAGAAACCAAAAATAACCACCTGTGAACCACCAAACTACAATAAGATCATCAGAATCTGATAGGCCTACCGTTGTTGACGCTGAAATGCTGTGGACTTTCCTACATGTGCCATTCTTATAATACAGCCTAAATGAAAACACAAAAGGCAACTGAAGCACATTTATTTATTTTACATATTTTTTTAGCATATATACACATTGCTTGTCTTAATGTGAAACATTTTATTTTCATTACACATTTTAGTATCCCATGTGCACTCGTGATTTATTATACAGAGTTGTTGCATCCTTTAACACTTTTTTTGGATGGAGTGTATTTGTGGGCGGGGCCAGTGTTGATTTTACATGAGAGTAAAGTACAAACAGTGCTGTTGTTTAATGATTTTCTGTAACAATCTTTCTCACCAGTTCTCGCCAGGTTAGTGACGTTTTAGTTTGGAGAGTCACAGGGACGGGAAATTTATGGGAAAATACTAATGCGGGAAGACGCGGGAAAGAGGGCTAAAGTACGGTAGTGTCCCGGCCAAAACGGGGGACTTGACAGGTATGGAGCTGACTGATATAAAGTGTGCATTTGTGCTTCTGTGATTCGGATCGGAATTTAAACCTACTACTGGTGTTTGCAGTTACCAAGCAGACACTGCTGGGCAACTGGGCAATTAATTTCCTTCAATCTTTAATTGCATCCATTAAATTGTATCTCACTTAGATGTTGTGTAAAACACTTTGTTGCTTTGAGTGACAAGTGAGAACAAACAAGCATTTAAAATCAGCTGCTAAAAATTGGGGTAAAAGGTATTGTTTTGATAGCTTTTATGTCTCTAGGACAGCACATAATCTAAAGTGTGAAATGTAATGTTTACTCTCTTCAGCCACAGGTTGAAGTCCCAATCCATGTACCAGATTATGTACAGTATGTTGGTTTTCTGGTTTGGCACTCTGTTTAATACAGTATTTTTTAATGAATTAATTAAATTAGCTTAATCCTGGTCAGGGTCACTGGAAAGTTGGTGTCTAGGCACACCACACACAAAGGGCTTTTAAAAATACCAGTCAACCTAAAACGCATTTCTTTGTAATGTGGTAGGAAACTGGAATACTCCGAGTAAGCCCATACAGACACATGCAGACTCCACACAGGCGTCAGAGTTTGGGATCGACTCAGGGACATAGCCACGTAGGACATCGTGCCGCTCGTTCAAAAAAATCTCGATCACAAAAAAGGCTCAAGTCATATAAACATTAAAAAAAAATTTAAATTATAAGCATAATACCAGTACAATCTAGGAAGTACAGTAGATTGTAAAACTAATGTTTGTGTGTCCAGGTGGTGATGCTGGTGTTGGCATGGAAACTGAATGCTCAGAGTATGGGATACTTTACGTTGCAGGAGTGGCTCAAAGGAATGGGCTCATTGCAGTAAGACACAGATATTTTTTTTCCTAGCCTCTTGCTCACTGCTCACTTTATTAGGTACACCCGCTTGATTTTACACTCATTGTCTAGTTTATCAGTTCCGCTTACCACATAGAAGCACTTTGTAGTTCTACAAGTATAGACTGTAGGCCATCCATCTTTTGGATTATCCGTACAACTACAGGTTACCCTGATGTGGTGGTGGTGGGGGTGGTGGTTTGTAATTTTGTTGTGCCAGTATGAATGGATCAGACATAGCAGTGCTGCTTGACTTTTTTTAAACACGTAACTTGCTGTGCACTCTATTAGACCCACCTACCATCATGCTCCACTTTTTAGATGCCGAGTCAGAGACAGCAGTTCATCTGCTGTTGCACAGGTTATGGTAGTCATCCTCTAATCTTTCATCTGTGCTCACGGGGGCACTGGTGGCCAGATATTTTAGTTTGGTGGACTATTTTCAGTGCAGTAGTGATGCTGCTGTGTCTGATCCACTCGTATCAACACACAATGGCATCTGATCTGTGCTGGTCTGTAATCGTAGAACTACAAAGTACTTCTATTTGGGGGGTGGAACTGATATATTTGGCAACAAGTGCAGAAACAAGTATCTATACCTAATAAAGTGACTGGGTATACACTGCCTATAGAAAATCCTAATAACTCTTTGAAATAGTCACTTTTTTTGTCTTACGATCTAAAATCAAAACATATTTTCCAGGCTTATTTACACATTTTGCCATAAGACATTCAAGTAATAGAGAAAAGCAACAGTTCTTAAAAAAAAATCAAATAAATCCGATAAATTAAACACTAAAGTAACAGGTTTTATAAATTGATGAAGCCGAGGTTTCTAGAGCCACCATTTGCTTTAATCACAGCCATTTTCTCCCGGTCTCTCTGTTGGTTTGTCTTTGCCTGTCTCAGATGTGATTCAACTGAAAAACTCAGGAACTCCCTAGACTACCTGAGGTCTATCCTCAATGATACTACCAACTTCAAACTTATTTACCGATACGCCTTTGACTTTGCCCGGGTAAGTAAAACTAGATATAGGTTTGTTGGACTAAATATTGCAATTCCATTTAATTTTAAGGGAATGTGTGCTTACATTGCTTTATTATATACTATACTATACTATACATGGCTGTGTGTGGATATTAGTCATAATATACTGTATGCAAATATTTGTACCCAATTTAAACATTACATTATTGGAGCTGTAACCAGATTAATAAACTGGTCTTTTGTAAAGGTGAGGGATTTGGTGCAGTTGTTTCATTTCATGAAAAAGAATCTATTGGTAAACTTTGAAGCAGGATATAGATAGGAATGTTGATGTCATTGTATCGTGATAAATTATGTTCTCGGGATAGACGATATATCTTTACTGAGCATATCCAGGATATCGTCAGAGCTTAAAGAACGCTGACCAACTGCATTATAAAGAGGGCCGTTACTCCAGCGCGCAGATGATAAAGATAAAACAATCGTACGAGATAATATTGAAACAAATGTTTTAAAGAATTTGCCGCTACTGATGCGTTTTGACTGCGATCACATGTATCGTGATAAATATCGTGTATTGTGAAACTGTTTAAATATCGGGATGTAATATAAAATCAACGTGCTTGATATTCATTTGAAGCGTCAGTGACGTTGTCCTTTATATATGCGTTGTGTTTGTGTGACTCCTGTGCAGGAGAAGGATCAGAGGAGTTTAGATTTAAATACTGCCAAGTGCATGTTGGGACTTCTTCTTGGGAAGACCTGGCCTCTATTTCCAGTGTTTAACCAGTTTCTAGAGGTACGACTTTTGTCCTTTGTACTAATTGTTCAGAACTAGTTCACATTTACCTTCCAGTGGTCTTTTTTACCAGAAATGATCTCACAGACAATTAACATGTTGTAGCCAAACAGTAGTTAAACTTAATATCATGTTTAGAATGGAATATGCTTGGAAATGTTCAGCTGTCCTCTTTACCTTGGGACACTACATGACTTGGTCGTTTGCAGTTAGCCTTCGTGTGATTACAGGGAAGTGCACACTACGGTGATCGCTGAATATGGGTGTCATACTTGGCGATTTGTCCTCCACAGACAATGATCTCAACATACAAATGCATAAATAAATGTAGACATTGAACTTAATGGCTACTTTATTAGGTACGCATTGCTGCTTCTGGGTTGGAAATCCTTTTGAACTGCTATATTTCTTAAGGCATAGATTCAACAAGGTTGTAAAAACATTCCTCAGAGATTTTGGGCCATGCTGTGTTACAGCATCACGTAGCTGATGCGGATTTGTCAGCTGCACATCCGTGATCCGAAATCTGTTTCACCACATGCTGGACTGTGGTGGTCTTGTGGTTAAAGGTACTGGACTATGGACCGGATTGTATAGGGTTCAAATCCCACCACAGTTGGCTCCCTGAGCAAGGCCCTTAACCCACAATTGCTTGGATTATAAGACTGTATTAAATTGTATGTTGCTCTGGATTAGAATATCTGCTAAATAACATAAATGTTAATGTATTGGACTGAGCTCACTGAACTCATTGTCATGTTCAAGAAACCAGTTTGAGCTTTGTGACATGGTGCATTGTCCTGCTGGAAGTAGTCATAAGATGTTATACTGTAATCATAAAGGAATGCATAGGGCAAAAATACTCGCTGTGGGGTTTAACCAAAGTCAAGTTTTTATTAAGGGGCTCAAAGTGTGCCCAGAAAATATCCCCCACACCATTGCACACCCACCAACGTGCTGAACTGCAGATACAAATCAAGATCCATGATTTCATGTTGTTCACGTCAAATTCTGACCCCCAACTCTTAAGTCATCGTTTTTGCATTGTTTCAATTTTGGTGTGGATTTTGGAGAGCCTCAGTCTCTTGTTCCTGTCTGGCAGGTGTGGCTCCTGGTGCAGTCTTCTGCTCCTGTAGTCTGTCATCAATGTTTGACTGCCAATCAGAGATGCTCTTCTGCGTACCTCGGTTCTAATGAGTGGTTATTTGAGTTGCTGTTGCCTTTCAGTTAGCTCAAATCATTACCCTACATAGATATTTTCTCTTTTTCAGACCATTATCTGGGGAAACACGGTGGCTACCACCGCTGTCTCATAGCAAGAAGGTCCCGGGTTCAATCCCAGGGTGGAGCGGCCCGGGTCCTTTCTGTGTGGAGTTTACTCCGGGTACTCCAGTTTCCTCCCACAGTAAAAAGACATGTGCGTTAGGTGAATTGCTGTTTCTAAATTGCCATTGACGTGAATGTATGACTAGTCTTGAGATGAACGTGTGTTCATGTAACGTGGCTGTAACCTTGTGCGTGTCGCTGGATGGCCACTGATGCCGATAAGCGACGTTAAGGAAGCCAAACAAACAAACAGACCATTATTTGTAAATCCTAGAAATGGCCGTGTCCAGTAAATAAGCGGTCTCCGAAATTCTTGGACCAGCCCGTCTAGTACCAGCAACCAAAGTCACTTAAATCGCCGTTCTTCTCCATTGTCATGCTCAGTTACTTTACTGCTGCCATGTGATTGGCTGAGTAGATGTTTGTGTTAATGAGCAGTTGAACTGACGTACCTAATAAAGTGTCCAGTGGGTGTATATAATGGTTATGTAATATTGCAGAAACAAGTGAAAAACGATATAGAGGAGAGACGGCTGAGAAAAATGCAAACACGTGCAATCTTTGCTTAAAATGCCTGCTCAGATATGTACTACGAAACCACAAGTACTAATTTACTTAAGACACATCAGTTCAAAGGTAGCTGTGGTGTCTCTCCTTTGCTAATTAGTTACTTTTAAATACATTCAGGACCGGAAGTCTTAGGACTTCAGTGAAATGCTTGGTTGGATCTTTTTGGAGAAGGATTCATATTGCAGCAGGATAATGCCCCAAAACACACATTAAAGCTTTGCAACAAGTACTTGAATTTCTTTGAAGATCAAGGCTTGCTGACTGTCATGGACTTCCCTCCATAGTCACCTGATCCAAACCCAACTGAAAAATTACGGGGGCACTTGCGAACAGGGCACTTAAGAACATCAAAAGATGCTTTTTGGAATACATGATTTTGCACAAATCTGGGGAGACGGTGTAGCTTACTGCTCCCTGTTATTCCAGCGAAAGAGAAAAAGAAATCAGTTTTGTCATGACATCTGTGTCAGTAGTGTTTTTCAATGATGGAGCGGCACAGTGGTTAGCAATCTTGCCTCACAGCCTCGGAGATACCACCATGAACACCTGTACGGAGTTTGCATGTTCTCTGCATGTTTGTGTGGGTTTCTTTCCATATTCCAAAGATGTGGGTCAGGTTTATACATCGGTTTATGGAATAAATGTCCCCACAATGATAGAAAGATCTGACATTATGGTTACTTGGTGGGGAATTGGCCACAAGGAAAAAATAATATTAATATTTCAAATCACAGCCATTTGAAAAATCAAATGCATCAAAATATTTGCTTTACTAAGATTAAGGTTAGGAGTAGCTATAGGTGCAGGATTAGTTATCTACCCTAATATTATGTCAGTTAATAATATTAATTCCATTATAATCAATAAAAATTTATTTATAAAGCATGTTTAAAAACAACATTAGTTGACCATGGTGCTGTACAGTCAAAATGGGCACACCCATACACACAGTAAAATCAAGAACAAATACACAGAAGCAATAAAAACATAGCAAGAAAATAGGAGGGTGTCACATTTCGGATTGCTGCCCAGGGTGTTTTTAATTTTGTTTTAATATTCAGTTATTCTCTCTGGTTATGTGATTTGTAAAGAAAAGCATTGTATTTCAGTTCAAGAAAAAAAAATGGAAGCATTCTCACTGGTGGTTTCAGACTTACGGCTCCCACTGTATGATGCTCAAACAATTTATGATGAAATGTCTTGTACATCCTGTAATACACTTCTGAGTGTCATGATGAAATGACTGATGATTTCCAGCATGTTAGATAATATTGGTGCCTCAGTAAATTTGGGTCTAGCAATAGTCTCGTCTAGTCTAGTCGCTCATCACAGTAGGCTGTGCACATTAGTGCAAAAGTCTTAGACCATTATTGGATTAGTTATGCCATTAATATTAAATGTTATTTTAATACGATTCTGGTTGTGTCATGTTTGTATACAGATTTTGGGATTTTTTTGGCCAAAAATTGAGTAGCGGTCAATCTAACTGTACAAGCCATAGCTACTTTCTACGGAAAATAAGCGCTAAAACTGTCCATAACTCTGCATATTTCTCAAGAAATGGGGCAAAATAGTGCATGGTGCTCATCACATCATGGTGCTCCACTGATTATTGTTCAGTCTATTCATTAGAATATATTTAGGTATTAATTTTTTGGTATTAAAAACTGAAGAAAATCAGAAAGAAGCTTCTGTTGACTACAGTGGCAAGTATTTAGTGTGACCTTCCCTTCCAGTAACAGCAGCACCTGGCAGCTTCATCGAGAAGCTTGATAAGCACTTGTTTTTTTGAAGGGACCCAAGAAAGCACTTTTGTTTGGTATAGGAATCGGGTGAAAAGGCTAAGATATTCTAAAGCTTGCAAAGACTGGAATGCATGCATTATTACGGAAAGATGAATCCAAGTTTCAAATTTTTGGGTCCAATCATTGACAATGTAATATATGACCATTATGCTGTTGCTAAAACACAGAGTCTAAGACTAAGACCTAAGACTTTTGCACAGTGCTCGGTGCTGTAAGTCTTTGCACTAGTCTTGAGCGGTTGTTAGGAAATTTTTTTGGGAGTTTCTGACCAAGAGAGGAAATGACTTTTTTTTTTTTTTTTAATTACTGTTGTTTATATAACCCTTTCCACTCAAACAGGAAGAAAAATCATGGGAAATTAATGTTAGTAATTAGTAATCACATGTACCATGTATAACACATGTTTGTTTTTTGTTTTTTTTTCAGCAATCGAAGTACAAAGTTGTAAATAAAGACCAGTGGTGCAATGTTCTAGAATTTAGTAGAACCATCAACTTGGATCTCAGTAATTATGATGAGGATGGGGCCTGTAAGAGAACATACACACCTGCTCAAACACAGCTCTGTGCTTAATTCATTTATTTAAAATTAGGCCAGACTTTTTTTTTTTTATTGCTTGTTCCTCGGATGTCCATAGTTAAGAATCTTCTGAGGAGGGAGGAATAAAAATTAAAATAAATTTTCAGCACTTCAATTCAGCACTTTTCAATTTCTTGGGGACTATGTGGAATCAGTACAAGGAAGGAGGAAGAAATAAAAATATTTATTTTATTTAAAAATAAAATTTATTTAACCTACAATTAAATTAAAGTGAATCTGGAATCTCTCCACCAGAGGGCGGAAAAAGCTAAAACAAAATTATTATAAATCTTTCTTTTTTTTTTATTATTATTTTTTTTTAATTTCGACCATTGGTGCTGCGGCGGATCCAAGAAATACCAAAAAAAAAGTAGCTTTTTTTTTTTGTATTCTTCAAATATAGTCGTCGCCGGATCCGCGAAACAAGCAATAAAAAAAGTCTGGCCTTAATATTGAACTTCATTTTGCACCTCACCTTGTGCTTAGTCCTGTTTTGTTCCTTTTTTTCGTAGGGCCAGTTTTGTTGGATGAGTTTGTGGAATGGTACAAAGACAGAGAGATGTCATAGCAACAACTTAACTGCCTCTGCCACCACCAAGAAGTATAAGCGAACCATAAACTGGCACCACGACATGAGAAATGACTTAGGTTTGCAAGAAACGAACCAAACCATAGTGGCTGAGACGAACTGCAGGTCTCCTGCCGGTGAATACTGTGTGTTTGTGTGTGCGCACTTGTGTGAATGAGTGTAGGGTAACAGGGAGTAAGTGTGTTCCATAGTGTAACCATTCACATCAGGGTTATGACAGGGTCAGCACTGATTAGAAGTGGGTGAAGCAGCATCTCAGCCCAAAATCCCCACCAAACCCTGACAAACCTGCACTGCATCATGAGAAAGCACACAGCCAAGTTCAGTGGCCCTCTCCCCCTCACCCCTTTAGTACTGTCATTTCTCATCTAACTGTGAATGTCTGAGGAGTTCTGGAGGGTGAGTTCCGATTCTCCGGTAAGGTGTAGCTGACACATTTCCTCTTAGGACCACTGTTTAAACATACTGATGCAAACATGCTTTGAAATGGTGAAGACAGCCCTGGAATGAACTTCCACCAAATCACAAAAAAATATAAAAGATATTTATTTTGACATTGTTAGATTAATGCAGTGGTTTTCTGCAGAACCCCCTTTTTTGTAAATAAGAATATTTTTGAGCCCCTGTCCTACCCCACAACACACACCACACAAACACACACACACACACACACACACACACACACACACACACACACACACACACACACACACGTATGTCTTTAGTTTTCAAACTCCATTTGCATTTATTTTAATCACTAGAATTCCTGCAACTTATTGAAGAAAATCTAAAAAAGTCGCTTTAAACTTTACAAATTTAAAGCGACACGCATTCGATATCTTAAACATGCCTCATGCGTTGGTCTTGCTGCCCATACTCCACTCTGGGAACCACTGGACTGATGTCACACTAAAAATGAGAGCAATCTAACCTAAATTAAGAAGATTGGGGCAAAATAAAGAAAATTTAAAAAAAAGAAAAATAATGTAAATAAGTGTAAAATAATTATTGGCACTTACCATTGGCATCATTTCTTCCCATGCATTGCCTCCCAAGGGAATTTGGCTGTGTTTAAGCTTATATAGTATGGGGAAACTTTGAGAGGGATCAATAATTATGTTTTCAAGCAAAACCCACCTTGATCAGATCCTAGATTTCTCACTTGTGGTGCAAGATTACATAAGATTGCATAAGATTACATAGGATTCCAGCACGGTGGCTTGGTTGGTAGCACCACTGCCTCGCAGACAAAATGCCCCGGGTTCAATCCCAGGGTGGAGCGACCTGGGTCCTTTCTGCATGGAGTCTGCATGTGGGTTTACTCCGGGTTCTCTGGTTTCGTCCCAAAGTGTTAGGTTGATTGGTGTCTCTAAAGTGGCCCTCAGTGTGTGACTGTGTGTTTGTGTGCCCTACAATGGATTGGCCACCCTAGGGTTGTTCCTGCCCTTGCGCCCAGAGTTGCTGGGTGGGCACCTGCTGGCCCGCGACGCCTTATGGATTACGCAGAAGATGATGGATGAAACACGATATAATCTTCTTACCCATCTTTATCATGAATGCCAGTTAGTAAACTTTTTTTTTTCAACCTCTGAAAGCCCTGTAATTAAACAGTATTATTAATATTCTAAAAGCTGCTGATTCATTTTAAATGAAAGTACATGTCCTAGTAAAATCTTTTTACAAAACAACTCTGCAAGAACAGAAAATGCACGTTGTCTTGATACATCCTGATAACTATGGTCACAGCCAATAGTGGCATTTAGGTTTGTTCTTATCCGGGTTAATCGAGTCTAATTTATAAAAGTGCTAAATGAGCCTAGCTTTCAGAATATTTTGTACTTGTTGGTATTTTGTTGTACAATTTAACTTGAACCAATACATTTCACAGGGTAATTAAAGGAAATATAAGTTACGCAAGTTACTTATATTCATAGGTTCTAATCCAGTATGAATACAGTATAATGTTGTTTGAACAATGTAATGAATAAGGAGTACTTAAAATGAATTAATGAGGGTAGAGGAAGTTACCGTCATCGCATCATGATTTTGGACTCCCTCCCTTTTGTTGTTGAGACACCACCTGATTTCAATTTCTTTCTGATTTCTAATTTCAAGTCAGCACCAGATTGTCTTTACCTGTAGCAAGTGCTATTATAAATGAATTGTTGTAAAGAACAGAGTTGACCTATTAAAAGAAATTAAATTCAGTTATAACTAGTTAAACTGGCTGGATGATAAATATGGCAGAGGTGCCAACCAGAAGAAGATTGCGTCCAACAGAGCATGTTAGGGTTCTTGCCACCCCAATTCCATGGATCATTGATCAGCTTTACATTTCTCACTTTTACAATTTCATTTGCTCTTTTATTAATCCTTCTACAGCAGTGATTCTCAACCGTTTTGGCAGTGCCGCCCCCCCCCCTCCCTTTGTAGAAGCTTCCAAACACGACTAGAAATGCATCTCAAACCTTGTAATTTAGCCGAAAATGGCAACTTTCTAATGTACTATCAAAATAAAGCGAGAAAACAGTTTTTTGTTTATTTATTACTTAGTTTGTATCTATAGAACCCCCTCCAATAGCTCAGCACAAACACTAGGTGGCGCGTATCAACTTTGAGAAGCACTGCGCGTTCCCAGTGTGTTATTTGAAGGACCATTCCATTGTGTTTTGAGCCAAGATCAGTGTTTTATGATTGGAGTTTTGGGTTTTACCCGTAGTGATCTGCAAAATGTTCAAAGTTGTAAGACTGTTCCATCTTTTCTCCTGTTAATGTGTAGATAAATTTGACATTTGGAGACTGTTCCTTGTAATGGAGAAAACAATCATTCAAAGCTTAAGTCCTGTGACTGTTGAACTGCAACTCTTTAACATTCTATGTACATTTGTAAAATGTTCAGTTTTGTCTCTGGCTGTTGCTAACTTGTCATTTAACTGAAAATATGTACATGCATGGTCAGTGCAGAGCTGTCTGTAAATGAATGAGTTTTGTTTTCGTACGTGTAATGGTTCCTTTCCGGTTTTTTTTTTTTGTACAGACATTTGTGGATTTATTGTGAATCTTTTCCCCAACAAAGGAGTCATGGTATTTAGTGCTTAAATACACTTTAAAACGAATTTGTTGTGATCCTTCTGTTTGTATTACTTATTATTGCATCACTCACTGTTTGCACCAGGTGACACTGCTGTACTGTGCAAAAATCATTTCTCGTTTGTCTCTTTTATTAGAATACAAACATAAAAGAAAAGTCATTTGCATGCAGTATTGAAAAAATGATAAATGTCAGCGAAAACAGATCACATTTGCAAATATTTCGTGACACTTGAGCAACAGCAGCATCTGGGAGCTTCAATCGAATGCCAGGTTGACTCTCCTACAGTCTGAAGAACTATTATTACTATTATTGAAGAACAGGAGCACTTTGGAGTTCTATAATTACAGACTCTAGTCCATACATTTCTCTATATGGTGGAGCAATAAGATAGGAGTGACTAATAGAATGGACAGGGAGTTGACGGTGTTCAAAAACTCCAGCAGCACTACTGTGTCTGATCCATTCGTACCAGCATTACACGTAACATGCCACTTGTTTATATCCATACACAAGTTCATCTCAAGACTATTCATATATACATACACAAGTCAATGCCAATTTAGTGTAATCAGTTAACCTAACGTGTGTCTTTGGATTGTGGGAGGAAATATATATATATATATAACACACACACACAGTCGAATCCTTAAGTTGACCACTGGTTAATAAGACCAGCCCTTGGAGCAAATTGGACCAAATCCTATTATATACGTGCAATTTTATTCGCTTATTTGGACCAAAGTTCCGCTTAATCGGACCAAAGAGAGGACCGTGAGAGAACGTGAAAAGTCGCCACTTAGAACGGATCAGCGATTTATGGGAGGATTTTGGGAACCCCGGGGGAGAATTTATGCTTTTATCAAAGGTCAGGAAATCTGGAAATTGTTGTGTTGACAAGAGCAAAACCAGCGGGAGGTGACCACGCCCACCACTTTCTTGATTTTGTTCAAGTGCAGTCCG
>JAUZST010006823.1:0-14591 GCA_034779995.1 Parotocinclus haroldoi
GCATGCAGGGGGCACATTCACGTGTAATGTGATACTCCGACAAAAGCAGTCGTAAAAAGTTTGTACTCGGCTTAATGCTACAAGCACCTTTCCAGCTTCACCTACATATAGCTAGAAGTGCCAAGACTGTTTCAAAAGCATCTGTCAAAGCCTCAAACCTCACCAAGCACAGCACAAGCTAATAATAGTGGTCAGTCATAGACCTACCCAGAGACACACAAAGTCGGCTAATGTTATACAAACTTCAGCTGCATGCTCACACACAAATGACGACAATAATGTATACACTCTTCATAAAAATTAGGGGATATTTCATTTTGAAATATTTTTGTGAGCAGTATCTTTGGTCACTATTAGACCTTGCATGCTGCAATGTGTAATGCTCAATTTGAAACTATCTTCTTTTGCTTTTATGCTTGAGATGCTTCTTTACAGGATTAGTGTTGAAATTTGTGAACATCTGTAACAACGTTTTCATAATGTTATTGGTGGTTTCTACATGACTACTGTAGCCTTTGCAATGTGAATTTCCTGCTGAATGTGATGTCTATGGTGACCCTATATATTGTTTGCCTTTCCAAGTTGGTAGCAATAAGGTTGTGCAATAAGGGATACTTAGCTATTGAGTGGAATCTGGATACAACTAAATACCAGGGTTATGTGGCAACTTCACTAACCTCAATTTTCCCATTAAAATTTTACACAGGCGAAAGTTGGTCTTAAACACAATAGCCAGTGGTCCAGGTTTTCTGAGTAAACTCTGACTCATCACGCACTCGGTTTAAAGTGTGTGGGAGGGTGAGTGTACTGAGCACACACACGCAAACACACTTTCCTCTAATCCATTATAAAGTTCAGGAATTCAGCAAACACGAGAAAACAAATACCTACGAAGCCTTGTACTGAAAGAGGAGCCAACTCTGACACGTTGGGAGAGCTCTCAGCTCACGGCAAGTGTGTCTGAGGCTTTCTTTCACAATACCCTGAACAGAGGCTGAAGGAGGCCAAAGCTCTTCACGTGAGCTCTGGGGTGAAGAGCAGCAAGAAGGGCTTAATCCTTGCTTTCAAAGCTCACACAACGCTGGTCATGACATGGGTGCACAATTGACCACTCTAGTTCAAGTTGGAACGGCAGCTCCAAGTGCCATTGGCAGTGCTTCATATGAGACAGAGAGGGTTTTGTGTGTGTATGAGTGACAGAATGGTATCCCAGGCTGCAGTGTCTCCAGATATACAATTTATTCAGACTATGAAGCCAGTATGCATGATTCACTGAGCCAAAGTGCAACCTATGGTCTCTGTGTGTGGCCAAGCCGAAGCTAACATCCCAGTGTTGTCTTAGGGTGTACAGTGTATATGTGTGTGTGTGTGTGTGTGTGTGTGTGTGTGTGTGTGTTGTGTCTGTGTGTGGTAGACTTAAAGCAAGCTTTGTATAGTGCAGCACAATGTGTGTGGGAGTCACGGTCAATGAACTAATTATCCTTATATGTCTTATATGTTTCCATTCCCCCCACACTCATATATCAATGAGTTTGTTATTTGTTTTACTGCTTTTTACCCCAACCACAATTTCACTTTTCCAACTCCGTTCTTCGACATTTGACTCTCCTCTTTATCTTCAGATCCTGTAATTTCCTAGCCAACTCCTTTTCCTACATCTGCTTCATGAAAGAGACATAGGAGTGGTTACAGGAAACAGTAAGTAGTGTATGAAGTTAAGGTGTTAGCATATTTTTACCCTAAGAAGAAAAGTATGATTCATGGGTATGCCAATGCCTCTCTCTTTCTTCTGGCTTCTAGAGTTGACCTGAAGTTTGCACCTGCAGCTTGTACACAGAGCAGCACAATATGAAGCTAAACCTCCACATTTCTCTCACTCCGGTCTTCCCAGCTTTCTCTCTAACAAATTCCTTCAAATCGCCTTCCAGTGCAGTGGTTGATAAGGCATGTGCACTCATTAAATAAATGACAAAACAAGTTGTCCATATACAATCTGTGGAATTCTTGGAATGTACAATTATACAAAGCATATACAATGATGAGAAAAAGCATTGGACTACTTGATAGAAAATACTTGACATTGATTCTGTTGATATAACCACACTCAAGTTTGGTCAAGTTTTGGAATATATACTGCTCACAAAAATTAGGGGATATTTCATTAGAGGATATTTCATTTTAGGGTGTCATGGAGGCTCCATGGGTAGCCTAAACTCCGTCTAGAGTTGTTCCTGCCTCTGGACCCAGAGTTACCCAGGTGGGCACCGGCTGGCCCACAACCCTGTGTGGATTAAGTGGAAGATAAACCACACAGTTGTGTGCAGTATATTATACAACAAGTGAACAGTCAGGTCTCATAGTCAATGTGTTGAAAGTAAGAGAACTGAGCGACTTCGACTAGAGATGAATTATTACAGCTAGAGCTATAAGAAATCAGATTAATCTCAGAAACATCAAATAGTGCACCTCCCAACTGTGCTTCTATAAGAAGCAAACCACAACCCAATGACAGAGTGACTGAAGGTTCTCACACCAGGTCCAAAAGGACAGATGAGAATGCGTTCAGACAGTGTGTACCACCATTTTGCTGTGCAATGGTCTCGCATTGTGCTGAGGTAATGACCATAACGTGCTCAGGCCCAGAACGTTTAAGCGCAGGCAAGTGGTGGAGTGGGGAGGAGAGACAACGGGGCATAGTGTGAGAACACCAATCAGAATATCCATGTTAACTACCACTGAAACCGCCTACAAGGGTCTCAACTGGACTTGGAGCAGTGAAAGAAGGTTGCTTAGAAAAAAGTTAGACATGTGCCATCATTATGCACCACATGGCCTTCATGATTTGGCTCATCAGTATGGCATTAACTGCTATCATTTAGAGAGGTGATGTCTATCTATTAAACTGCAATTGCAAATTAATACTCTTTATTTAGGATCTTAGTACATCAATCTCTCAACCACTAAAACTATCCCATTGGCCAACCTTAAAAAGTTTCAGTTATAAATGTTTACAAAGTGTAATTTTTAAAGGTCTGCAGCTGGAAAAAGACTAACCTTTAATACGGAGTTGGCCTATGCAGTACACATCAAATGAACACTGACAGATAACCAGCAGAAATCCTTCCAGAAATTTCCTTCCGAGTATGTTGTCTCATTATTTTCACGTGCCTCAATCTCTCTTTCTTTTGCCTTCACGCCTCCCTTTCATCTCCCTCTTGTTCTGCCTTCCTTTCTTTGTTGCTGAGTTCATTTCCTCTACCTCTCATCATGCTCAACTTTACAGTTTTACAGAAAAAAACAAAAGGGAGCAAATCCCCTCTTGAAAGACTTTGTCTTGTTACCTCTTGGACACAAACAACACTTTGTTCATTAATAGTGAGAACGGCAGGAAGCTTCACGATTTCTGACCCTCTCCACAAAAAGGTAGAAACCCTGCAATTAAAGTTTTAATTAAAGATGATGATGTCTCAGACTGTTTCAAAGAGAAAGCAACCAGAGTAAAAAGAAGTGAGAGGCGGCCATTGTAAAGGCTCCTGCTGAATTCTGCTCCACTTTGCAAGCCTGTGGTTCACGTCTCATTTCTCATTATGTTAAACTGGACTTCTCAATGAACTTATCTAGACAATTCATCCTGGATGGATTTGATTTTCTAAAAAGGCTCTCACATCTTCACAGCAAATAGAAGAATGAGCTCCAGCTAACAGTAGGGATCTCAAAAACACTTATATTTTGCTGTTATTACAGGTGTAACCAAATATTTTTTGAAACTGCCACTGGTACTACTGATTTTCTATAACTGGGGCATCCATTGTGGCTGTCATGATTTGATATGAATTAATAAAACATGTTATGTACACATTTAAAAACATTATTTAGGTAACTCTTTGTAAATCAATCCCAATTAAGCTACAACTAAATATGCAACCAGCAGCTGGTTACAGAACAACACCAATATAGAATACAGAATGGATTTTTATCTTCTGCTTCTCATTGCCTTTTGTAAGTGATCTTCTCAATTACTTCAAGAAAAACCTAAGAATACCCCAATTAAATCACGCTTTTTGTATCTTCAATACTGCATATTGGGAAGGGTTATGTAATGTGTTCAAATGTAATGTGTTTATGTCTTTATTTATTATATGTGTTTACAACTAGTTCACTAGTTCACAACTCACAACACAGTTTTGGACTTAACATTTACATCATTTCGTGAATTAGTAGTACTTATTGAGAGCAGCTTACAACAGATGCAGCCCTAAAATATACCATACGAGCAATTCAGGGTTAATTTTAGGCCTGAAAAGAGGCTGGGACTCGAGACCTTAACTCTCTGCGGCATAGTACTGATATGCGACAATTTTTTTACATAGTGATTTCGACATCAGCTGCAATATACAGTGGAACTTGAAAGTTTGTAAACCCTTTAGATTTTTTACTTCTGTAAAACATTACCTAAACGTCATCAGACATCATACAAGTCCCAAGGTACATAATTCCAAAAAAAAAACAAGTAAACACAGACAGACCTTTATACTTGCTTTAGCAGACGCCCTTATCCTTTTGCATGGCAAAAGTATGTAAACCTTTCACTATCTATTATACAGCAATAACTGCAACTAAACATGTCCAGTACTCGTTAATCCATTCTGCACATCTCCTTGGAGGAATTTTAACCCATTAATCCATGCAAAACAACTTCAACTCTGGGATGATGGTAGTTTTCCTCACATGCACTTTGTCCATGGCATTTATACCAGATTACAATCAGGTCTTTGGCTTTGTTATTCTAAAACACGACATTTGTCATAGAATGACTTATGTGTTTACTAGCTAGCTTTACTAACTAGCTGTTGCTCCATGACCCACATTCTCTTGAGATTCTGTTAATGGACAGATGTCCTAACATTTTCATTTAGAATTTCGTTGGTCCTTCAACTATGGCAAGCTGTCCTGGCCAAGATGCAGAAAAACAGGTCCAAACTATAGTACAACTACCACAGATAGCTTTAAGCTGGAATGCACTGTTTTTCTTTCTCCAAATACAATAGATTTAATTTGAACAAAAAAAGAAACATAGCTTTTGGTCTCATCTATCTACAAAACATTTTTCCATTGCATCTGGCTTGTCCATGTGCCAGGTGATGTTCCTTTTGGAAAACAATGGCTTTCTCCTTCACACCCTGCCATGCACACATTCTTTTTAGTGTTTTCCCTGGTGGACATTACCATTAGCATGTCAACATGTGAGCGACCACTTTCATTTTTTAGAAGTTACCCTTAGTCCCTTTGTGATGATCGTGGACTGTTGCATGACATGAGCACTCTTTGTTGGTCGGCCCTCATGGGTCAAAACAGTTTAAGTGTAAGTGTAAGTAAGTGTATTCTTTTAAGGATATATTATGTTTTAAAGCACTTTTGTAAATCACTCTGGATAACACTGCAAATGTAAATGGAGATGTAAATGTCTGACTGTAAATTGGGGGAGTCATCAATTGGGGGTGTGCATCAATTTCCTCATAGTATGATAGTATGATACATTTCTACAAATGTGTAGTAAAGATTGCCCTTTTGACAGGTCACTTTTATTAATATTACAACGTATAAGTGCTCACTCATACATGATTGGCATTCCATAGATTGAAAACACCTGACTTAAGTTTCACCTGTCTGTTCATCATGAGTTTCACATGATTTTGACACTCAAAGATATGGAATGTCTTACCTCTCCTTACCTTAATGACCAGGTGTAATATTTTGCATCAATAATATAACTGTGCTCTTTTTTATCTACTTTTAGGACACTTTAGGTACAACTACTTTAGGTAAACTGCTAGATGTTTTAGGGCATCCTTATTTATAACAATATATCTATTCCTCTGATTAAACTTCCTTATAATATCATTTTTCATGTTTCATTCTTTAAGAAATGTGATTATTGGTCAGACTTACAACACCCCACCACAGAGCATCAGCATAGCTAGAGAAGCCTGTCTTTCCCTCTTCATCCACTGCATCTTTCTCCGCCAGGTACACAAAATATGAGGAGAAGATCAGACCCAGAAACCCGATGTACAGTGTTGTAATCAGCTCCTGGTATAGAGAAAAAAGTGTTTGTTATCTGATTATGAATGGTTAAATGCACCCATAGTTAATTTTTTGTAGAAAACTATGTTTTAGGCATTTAATGTCAGTAAAGCAGTAGACAAATTGTATGTAGTCAAATGTGTTAAGAGGCAATCAAAGGTTATGTTCACAGAGAACATAGGGGACTGGAAATATTGAGTCAATCCATCTTAATCAGCCCTCTCTCCTCATGTCCTCAAAAGGTCAAATGTCCGAAGAGGAAGACTAATAAGGGTAAATGTGTGCGCGTGCGTTTGTACGCAGCATAGCAGAGCAACAAGTATATATATATATATATATATATAGCTACTTGGGGTTCTACTATGCTTCGTACAAACTCACGCGCACACATTTACCCTTATTAGTATTATAATTATTATTATATTATATATGTATGTATATATATGTATGTGTGTGTGTGTGTGTGTGTGTGTGTCTGATTAATGAAAGAGGATCATCCAGACTAAGGTCCTCATTACTTCAACATGGACTTGTTCCTTTAACATCATGCATCTTGTCATTACCACATAAAAACTATGAGTTTGTGTTGAAGTAATGAAGGTCTTCGTATAGATGATCTTACTTATATAGTCTTTCTTACTTTTAAGGACGTTGCTCAAGGACCCAACAATGACAGCTTGGCAGAGTTGGGACTTAAATCCTGGACCTTTTTATTCTTGTAACTTAACCACTGCTTAATCACATTTTTATGATCCTTACAATGTAATATTAGCTTATATCTCAACAATCAGTCAACTATAAAACCAATTTTTTTCAGATTGGTCATTTAATATCCTGGGTTCATTTTACAGATCTGCCAGCTCGCCCACTTCTAGTGGAAGTGTGATTACAACCAAAGGTATTCTACCAAAATTAATTTAACACAGCACTAGCAAGTCTCATGATTTACTAAGAGGCATTGTAGAATGCCAGCGGTAACATCAAGTCTTACAGTTTAGTAATAAAAAGGTTAATGCATCAGAAAATGCATTAATTATTACAGACAGTTCAAGGGTCAGCTCTAGACCTACTTGGACAATTGATAAAGATGAACAGGAAGTACACTGCTCACAAAAATTAGGGGAGATTTCCTTATTGGAGATTTCATTTTAAACTATCTCCTATTTTGTGAGCAGTATACTTGGTAGTTAATAAGCTTGATCTCAAACTGCAGATATGACAGAAATCTAACCTTTAACTGAAGCAAATTTATTCTAAGAAAATGACTCACACATAGTGAGTCAGCAGCCTCCCTTCACCAACATAAGAGCACCAATTTCTTGCTTATGTTTGATGAGACTGCAGAATACAAAGCAAGCAACATGAGTCACTCAGCAGAGAATCTTTCCACATCTTGCATTGTCCTGAGGACAAATCTCTCTTGTGGACTCTCCTCTTCAGCTCACTCCACTGGTTTTTAATTATGTTTAAGTCATTGCAGTGGGATGTCCATGGCCAAAGTTTGATTCTGTGGTCAAAGAACTACATTTTGTGCGGACTGGTTACATGTTTCAGATCATTGACCTACTAAAAGGTTCAACCACAAGCCAGTTGAAGCTTCTAGACAGAGATTTTTGGGGATTTTTTCGGCAGAGACAACTTTGGGATACTTAAGTTTGTCGGTAGAGAAATTAAAATGCTTTATCTGCCTGCCATGCTTTCCAAAGAATCTGTTCAAATGAAGGTGGTCTAGTAGTATATTTGTAGGATTGGTAACCCCAACTGCTATCATGTTCTGCAAATTGTAATAGTTACCATTTCTGTCTCCTTACATTCATTCATTTATTTTCCATGTCATTTTCCATTTCCATGTCAGTGCTGTCTTTGTCCTTTTACACATATACTTTAAAGGAAAGATTTATTTACTCATTTTTAATAAGGGTGCAGCCATCATTTCTGGGTTGCTGATTGTGTGAGTACTTTGTGTGAGACAAATTGAATGTAATACAACACCTCTCATTTTAAACTTGTACATTTTAATTAAATCACTTAAGAATGTAATACTAACCTGTCGATGAATAAAAACTACAGACCCCAGCAGTCTCCACGTGCCGCCCTGTCGATCCACATGGAGCATACGTAAAATTTGCAGGAAGCGAATTCCCCTGAAACCAGTAGACATAGATTATCAAGCATTCTCCAGTCTACCTACTGTACAATGTCCAGTTATTACTTAGTCTTAGATTACTTAGTAATTCTGAATGCAGTGCTGTGAACCCCTTAGCAGTGTCTGTATTTATGCATAAGTATAACCTAAACATTTATGCATATGTTTAATCTAAAAAGGGAACCCAATTAAACAAATGAGCTAAAAATGCAACGTTTTATGAAAATCAGATATTGATTGACTTATGTTCTTTATTACACCCAGTTGCTGACACCTGACTAGCCATTATTTGACCATGCCTGACTTTTAAATTAAATGCTAAATCCTAGAGATTCATATACCCTTGTCACAGATATTTTACACAGATTTTTTCCTGTCTTAATTGTTTAGTTTGGGCCCTATTTTTCTTTTTTAGGACTTAAAATGTTGCTTTAGGTCATATTTGTGCAGAAATATAGACAATTCTTAAGAACTCACAAACCTGGGTGACAGTTAAAAGTTAAAATGTTTTTTAAAGGTATTTGTAGCACGTGTGAGTGATACCTGATTGCAGAAGTGGCGAATACTTGCCCATTTGATCCCACACTCAGTACTACAACAGATGCCACTACCACTATCAAATCTGCTCCAAACAGAAAGGATCAGACACACAAGATCATTTTGGTTTAGACATAATCTTGTATTACTGATTGCTCAAAGACAAAAACAACAAAAAATACTGTCAACAACAATGTCATGTACAAGAATGTCTTTTGTATTTATGTACTGTATGATGTACCTATAATGGAGATGGGTTTTCTAACGAAGCGTAGCCTGCCCTTGATGCCCACATATTTACTCCTGCACCCTGCCGACCATAAACGCACTACGTACTCTGTCCCGAAGAACAGCACCAGCACAATCTCCTAAAATACAAATAAAAGTAAATTGTGAATTGGATTTTTGTGTTGGACAAATATGAATCAAGACCTTATTGAAGTTCAGCCTGACCTTTGTATTGCAAAATCATTTATACAGTTATTTTCCTGTGAAATCTGATTCATAATGAAATGACCTTTATTGTCCTTGAAACCTGTGAGGCGATAGGAGCAGTGAGCTGTTGTGGGTGGCCACAAGACAGCTTGCTTACACAAAAAACAAAGTAATACTGCACTCCATTTCTTTTGAAGTCGTAATGGACCACGTTTTTTATGTGTTCTAATATATCCATGCTTCCATGAAGCCCATCATATCAGCTTCTGATGGTCATTCATTCTTTGGAGGCCACACTAAAATTTGTTGGGTACACCAAGTACACCTTGGACACATCAGAGAGTGACAGAGTGAAAACACTCCATGTTAACATGCAGATATATGCATATATTGTTACAAATATTTCTAATTTCACTGCTGATCAAAATAATCATCACGATGAAAGTATCACAAATCGTTTGTCAAGTTGGTGTCAAGAACTATGAAACACTTTATTCTTTAAATGTGCCAGTCCAAGCAGCATGTTTTATTTAGCTTGTTTTCTTTTCAATCTGAATCTTAATTTTGTTCATCAATGGCAACTCACAGGCAAGTAAAATGCAAGAGCAGAAATAAAAAATGAAAACGTCAGACGCTCGACCTCAGATTTAGCAAACTTGGTCAAATGCACTACCTCCCCCAAGTGGCTATGTCCGATACTGCAGTATAATAAATAATAAAAGCGTTTGTCTGACCAAACTGGCAACAAAGGTTTTAATACTCACCATCCAGAATAGTGTTCCAGTGGCAAAGTCTGCGTACTGCTCAATTGTCGAAAGCACACTGAAGATAAGACATATGAGGACCATGACGAACCTAAGAAGAGTACAATAAAAAACAGATTACACATTTCTCAACTGCAATCTAGTAATCTATTCTGGCAAGTATTTGTCAGACATCAGATTTCTGTATACAATTTAGATATGTATGCAATTTTGGTTGAAATAATAAAAGAGATAGTGCACTTCCATAATTAATTAATATTTCAATAACATCATTTAAACTCAGGAGGGATAAGGTTACTGTATGCAACTAACATTGTGCATTGTACAGCATAATATTGTCAAATGTCATGCTTTATACTTATAAGAACACCATATATCATTAAAACATTGATAGTCAGTATTTGAATCTCAATTTGTAGTACTGTAGTCTCTCAGCAATGGAATGGTAGCCACAAAACATGTACCTTTATGCTATTCTGTAGACTCTTATTCAGAGACATGCTTAAAATAACTTAGGAATCCATCCGTTTGGCTACATTTAACACTGCATTCAAACTGCAGCAGTGAAAAATATCAGGTGGAGACCCAGAAACAAACCCCCACAAATCTCTACTTAATTAAACGGTTGTGTAATGTGAATCGATACAGTGGGTACGGAAAGTATTCAGACCTCTTTAAATTTCTTACTCTATGTTTCAGTACAGCCATTTCCTAAAATCAAAAAAGTTCAATTTACTTATCATTAATGTACATGCATCCTGTCTTGACAGAAAAAACAGACATGTAGAATTTTTAGCAAATTTATTCAAAAAGAAAAACTGAAATATCACATAGTCATAAGTATTCAGACCCTTTGCTCAGTATTTAGTAGAAGTAACCTTTTGAGCTAGTACAGCCATGAGTCTTCTTGGGATTAATGCAACAAGTTTTTCACACCTTGTTTTGGGGATTCTCTGCCATTTTCCTTGCAAATCCTCTCCAGTTCCATCAGGTTGGATGGTGAACCTTGGTAGACAGCCATTTTCAGGTCTCTCCAGAGATGCTCAATTGGGTTTAGGTCAGGGCTCTGGCTGGACCAGTCAATAATAGTCACAGAGTTGTTCTGAGAATCTTATTTATCATAGTCTGGGAGTCTTTCGTGTGTTCTTTAGCAAACTCTATGTGGGCTTTCATATGTCTTGCACTGAGGAGAGGCTTCTGTCTGACCACTCTGCCACAAAGCCCCAACTGGTGGAGGGCTGCAGTGATAGTTGACTTTGTGGAACTTTCTCCCATCTCCCTACTGCATCTCTGGAGCTCAGCCACAGTGATCTTTGGGTTTTTCTTTACCTCTCTCACCAAGGCTCTTCTCCTATGATTGCTCAGTTTGGCTGGACAGCCAGGTCTAGAAAGAGTTCTGGTCCCAAACGTCTTCCATTTAAGGATTATGAAGGCCACTGTGCTCTTAGGAACCTTGAATGCTGCAGATTATTTTGTAACCTTAGCCAGATCTGTGCCTTGCCACAATTCTGTCTCTGAGCTCATGACCTCATGACATTACTGAGAAATAATATGCACTATTTTGATTTCAGAAAATGGCTACAATGTAACAAAGAGTGAAAATTTTAAAGGTGTCTGAATACTTTCCGTACCCGCTGTACAGTATGTAATTACACAGGGCTTATTGTCAGGTATGTCTGCGAGGTGGAGTTCTCCATTTGAACCCAGTTCCTCTATAGAAATGTCCACTGCCATTGTTACCATGCATTTTCTCATTTGGATTAGACAATCTTCTCTTTGTAGAGATGCTTAAACTAAAATGTTTATTATCAAAAGTACTACAAGCATAAATAAAATAGTTACATTTTGTTAAATAAATTTGTGTACTACCAAGTATGTTATCCTCACATACAAAAATAAGTCTCTTTCCAGTAAAAAAACTGCCAGAAGGTCATCTCATAATGTGTCTAAAAGACTGGATGAACTGTTGAATAATGTAGAATAATTGGACAAATTGGACAAAAAATATTTTTTTTATGATTATAGAAAATTTGGGGTGGTACACTACAGTTAGCAATGTACTCCCACATTCCAAATCCATAAGTGTTTGGTTAATTGAATAAAGCACGCTTAGTGTGTGTGTATGCGCAAAGAAGTGGCTTGAGAACAAGTCCATCATTCATGTTTAGCCCTGTTGATTCTGAATTTAGAATAGAGAATATCTGGTCTTACATTAAACACAAACTAGACTGGAACTGTTTTTCAACGGTCAGCTGTATGAAGCCAAGTCAGTTCTTCTTTCTGTAAAAAGTTGTCTGCAGGTTTACCCACACTGCTTCAGCATTAAAAATAAACAAGTAAAAGCAAGTAAAACTTAGAATAAACTGGAGTAAAATAAGAATAAATTATATTCTCCAAGAATAAGTATTATTCTTATTACTGAGCATAGCCTCATTACATAGAATGCAAAGTATTTTTCATCCAGATGGTAGAGTGAAACCATGTAAGAGATTATTCCATCTCCCTCTCATGCACATGCATGCGCTTACACACGTACACACACAAATCCTCTATCCTTTACTTACATATTGCAGATAGAAAAGAAACTTACATGAAAGACAACAATGAGAAAAAACAAGCAATTTTCTGTTGCAGATGTGACTCATGTCTCTCACTCTTCTTCTTTAGACCTAAGTGATCATATTTCAAGAGATATCCAGATGGTGACCTTCTAACATGGTAGTATTGATTAGTTAAAACGGCTTAGAGAGATACTACGGTTAAGTGACAAGCTATTAGCAAGCTTCCATTTCTAGTAATACCAAAGCAGAGAGCAGTGTGTGAGGGAAATGTACTTTTAGTTAAAAGGAACAGAAACTATTTAGAAGAACCTGATAATCTATCCCTTTCTTAGTAGCATGTGGAGTTAGACTTGAAAGTGATCAGCAGAACAAGAGATAAGCAAATCTATTTTATCTGAAGGTTTTTAAAGGCACCCGAACAATTCAAAAACTTTTTACACATTTTCTAGAAGTCATTATCAATTGAACATTAACCTGGCTTAAATACCACTAATACAGCCCATTCACATACATGCTGAAATACCTCAGAATATCTGTTTATTGATGATACTCAGAAACAGAAATCATTTCTCATGAAAATATAAAGCTTTTATATCATTTCCAAATGGCCAGTTGTGTTGAGAAATTGCAACACTCACAGCTGAAACATAAGCTATAACATGGGATGACAATTTTTACTTATATTTTATAAGCCCTTAAAAAATAAAAAACAGACCACCAAATGTATGTATAATGAGTAATTTCCCCTGCATTAGTCCATGTTTCATTCTTTGAGAAACATCTGGACCATGTTCTGGGATCATACAGAGTAAATTGAATCTTACATTCTTATGCAAATCAAAGAAAGCAAAGGATGGTAGATTATACTTCTGTCTTCTAAATATGTTACAGCACAAAGTAAGAAGCTGAACTTTTTTTTGTTTTTATAAATCCCATTACAGGGCAGCACCGCTGCTTCACAGCAAGAAGGACCTGAGTTCAATCCCAGGTAGGAGCGGCCTGGGTCTTTTCTTTGTGGAGTCTGCAAGCGCTCCTCATGTCTGTGTGGGTTTACTCTGGGTACTCTCCTCCCGCATTCCAAAGACATATGTGTTAGGTTAATGGGTGTCTCTAAAAGTTACTGTGTGACTGTGTGTGTGTATGTGTGTGTGTGTGTGTGTGTGTGTGTGTGTGTGTACCCCACTATGGATTAGCGCCTCATCTAGGGTTTTTCCTGCCTTTGCGCCCAGAGTTGCCTAGTGGGCATCGGCTGGCCCGTGACCCCGTGTGGATTAAGCAAAGGATAATTAATTAATTAATTAATAATCCCATTACATCTCAATGAATGCATTTGCTTTCATTCAGACTTTACAATTACAATAATTAAGGATTAATAATTGCGATCAGACAATTATTTAATAATTGTGACAGCCTTAATTATTGTTTTTTTTAGAATATGTTATGGTCTTTACTATGTTGATATGCCTTTGGAAGGGTTCTCAATTTGAATTCAACTGTGTGCTTTGCTTAAACTAACAGCATTCATTTTCAACGAGCAGTTTAATCAGCCTCATGCTGTGATAAGAAGGCATATTAAGAGGTTCCAGTCATTCCAGGAAAAAAACAGGTCAATCAGGGTCATCTATACAAGAGTCTGCTTTGGACAAACCATAGAGATCCGATTAAAACAAAACAGCTGGTCAGTGGTTTATCCTGCATTATAAGCATCAGTCACCACAGCATCATTCAGACTGTAGGTCTGAAAAAACAACCATGGAACAACAGACAGTGATGTGAAGGACAACAGTCAAGGACTCTTCAGTGTTGCAACCACAAATTCATAAAAATCCTCCTAAGCACCTCTCTGTCAGTCTAACATGACCTCAGCACTGCATGTTAAGGTAGGATTGCTTATCGACATGGAAGGCATGCTTCACTTCAACAGTTTTACCTGAGGATCAAACCACATTAAGGTGATTAAACTTTCTTAAGGTCAGTCATAGGATTCTCTCTATTAGATTCAATAGATTCAAAGATTTAAGGAAGTAAAGCTGAATCTATCTGCAGTTAGCCCAATATACTAAA
>JAUZST010006824.1:0-14590 GCA_034779995.1 Parotocinclus haroldoi
GTAATTAGCAAAACCTAAAATGGACCATCCCATCTAGGCTCCAGTGATTTATATTGATGTTTATCATGCCTCTTCACCATCACCCATTGGCCTGGAATTACCGTGTGACCTCACACAACTGGTTTTCGCCAAGTAACCAGGACCTGTTTGTTAGCTTCCCGTACTGCCTGTGTAAGTGTTTGACAGTAATTAAGTCAAACAGTGTGCAGTGTGATGTAATCTACTTGTAAATGACGAAATGAACCTGGAGGTGCTACTGTCTTTGTAGCAGGAGTGTGAATCTGAGGTGCAACATTTACCTGATTACATGCTACACAATGTTTAATAACTGCTTTGGCTTGTTCCCTGAACTTAGGATTCCACCAGGAATGTGAAAACTGATTAACCATCTTTGCCACCCCAACATGGCCTAAAGAGTGGATTTGTGTAGCTAGGTATGGGAGTAATGACTCAGGTGCGACTATTCGTCCCCCTTTGATCCAGACACCATCTGGGGCCACATTTGCACTTGAATCTAGCCACTTCCACAATTCCCAACAGGTGGAATCAGACTGTAGCTTGTGGATGGAAGAAATATCTTTGGTATTGCACTCTGTACTAGTAAGAGATGCAATACTAGGTGGTGCCCTTTTAGCCGCTTCAGCCGCAATTCTATTTCCTTGTGCTTCAAAGGAAGTACCACCTGTGTGCAGTTTAGCTTTCACAATGGGTAAATCTGTGGGTAACTTGACAGCTTCCAAAAGACTCTGTATCAAGTCAGCCTTTTTAACTTGAGTGCCAGAAGCTGTGAGAAAACCTCTATGTTTCCATAAGTGTCCAAAATCATGGGTCGCACCAAAAGCATATCTGGAATCTGTAAAAATTGTGGCACTTTTACCTGATGCAAGTTTACATGCTTCAGTTAGAGCCACTAATTCAGCTTGCTGAGCTAAGTATGAGGGAGGAAGACTACCACTGGCAAAAATTTGAAATCTATTAGTCACCGCCCATCCAGATCTACGTTGACCATCAGTGTAACTTGAGGAACCGTCCTTAAAAAGAATCAAATCAGGATTGTCAAGAGGGACATCTTTAAAAACAGGATTAGGACTTGATAATTCAATGCAATGATGATCAACCCCTCCTCATAAGCATCAGCCAGTGAGGACATCATAAAAGAAGAAGGGTTGTTCATGGGTGCAGTATGAATTACCACATTAGGAGCTGTCAAAACTGCACGCCAGCTTCCCCATCTGGTGGCTGTGACTGACAACACACGACCATTATTGAGCAGTGCTGATACAGAATGAGGGCATTTGACTATGACTGTTTGTTTTAATGTCCACGGTGCAAATGCTAACATGGGTAGATAGGTAGCCTGTACTGCTCTTAAAAATGGACCCATTCCACATGCTACAGCATCTAACTTAGCTGAATGATAAGCTACTGGATGCTGTATACCACCATGTTCCTGAATGAGACAGGATGTCATGAAACCACAGTTTTCACGCACAAAGACAGAAAAAGGCTTGTTTGCATCACAAAGGCCAAGAGCTGGTGCAGATATCAAGGCTGATTTCAAATTTACAAAAGCAGTGGTTGTGTCATCTGTGTGTACAAGAGGGTCATGTTGCCCAGGGTTCCCTTTAAGCAGATCGTATAGTGGTTGTGAAATCGCAGCAAAAGAATCTATCCAAGGTCTACAGTAATTGCACAGACCTAAGAAAGCTCTCAGTTTGTGCACTGTAGTGGGCAATGACATTACACTAATTGCAGAGCTTCTTTCAGGCAAAATGCCTCTTGAACCCTATGTAAACCATTGTCCCAGATATTGTACCCCAGCACAACACAGCTGAGCTTTGTCACGACTGGCCTTGTGTCTTTTGCTAGCCAAAAAATCAAGGAGGTTCCTCACGTCTTTGTCATGTGTTTCCTTGGTCTCACTACTCAACAAAATATCATCAATATACTGAATAACAACGGATGACTGCAAAATGTGCACTTGCAGTCAAATCCTGAGTGACTGGTGGTAAATAGTGGGGCTATTGTGAAACCCTTGTGGCAGCCGTGTCTATTGATATTGGACATCACCCACTGTAAAGGTAAGCCAAGGCTGGCTTTGAGTTGCTAATGGAACTGACCAAAACCCATTAGCCATGCCAATGACAGAGAATATAGAGTGTGAAATAAGAATTCCATCAAAAATAGTAGATGGATCAGCAACTAGTGGCGTTAGCTTATCAATATGCTGATTGGCTACTCGATAATCTACTGTGAGCCTCCAAGTTCCATTAGCGTTACGACATAGAAAAACGTCACCCTGTAATAACCAAACACAAACCTACACACACACATTTGCAGATGCCCAGCAGTCAAACTGTAGTGTCCATCTGTCTTTCCCTGCTCCCATGTTCATAACCAACGGGGCTGTTTCTCCAGCTGACCATTCCTCCTGCTCTTCCTGTGCTTTGTTTTTAGTCTCTTTTGCTCTTCCCTCATCTGAATTATCCGGCTCTATCTGACTTTCTGCACAAGTCTCGTTCTTTTTTTGGAAGAAGTGCGAAACATCACTTTTCCTCTTCATTATTCTTATTCATTGTTCTTATTAAACAACTACAGAGCAAAAAATAATAATCACTGTGATGGAATTGTTGTGTTCTTAAATGGGCGGTATTATCACCCTTTTCCAATGTAGTTATCATAGTTATATTAAATAATATCATACCGCATTAGAAGAAAAGAAATATGAAGAGGGGGAGAGATGGAGCGAGAGAAAGCGCTGTGCTTACACAGAAGTGAAGATATTTATGCCTAATTTAGGAGGGTCAAAGGGGAGTCCAAGCATGTTGTGACGGGGCATTAAAATCAAATATTCAAATATTGTAGCCTCTTCTCTATGAAGTTAAAGTGCCCCAGGTGCAACTTTACTAAGGATGCCCAACAATTAGCAAGCCCCTATAACAGTATTTATAACAATATATCTTGTAATATTATCACATACAACCAGGGGCTTCAGGAGCACTGTGTGTGTGTGTGTGTGTGTGTGTGTGTGTGTGTGTGTGTGTGTGTGTGTGTGTGTGTGTGTGTGTGTGTGTGTGTAGAAGGTGGTAAAAATACTACTAATTTAGAGACAGATTAAACAGTAAATCCTCACTCAAATAGTCCATATATTCATCTTTTAAACTTTTAAACCCACTGCTATGCCAAAGACAATAAAATGAATGCCACACAATGTACCACTAACAATGACTTTAGGGGAAGATTTTACTTTTTATTTTGTCTATTCTTTTTTATTTAGTTAAAGATGTAACAACATGCCACCATGCCAAGAATTAGTGACACTCAAAAAATATGTATGTTTAAAAATGTGAATATTAATAATTTCACATAACTGTTACTTAAAGGCCAAGCGTATATCTAATATTTAATTAGGTCAAAATTAACCCACCTGTTATCAATCATTCTAAAAAAAAATCACTCTCCAATTCGCTTTCCAAATCTAAAACTGTAACTGGAATTGTGCACACCTGTCTGCACTTGTGCCCTAAATAGTTGCTTTGTTTACAATAGTGCCTCGTTTCACGGAAAAAATCAGCATCACCACTGTATGAAATGTTTTTAACAGCCGTCTACTTCTAAACATGAGCTTTCAGTTTCCTCCTCGGTCCTCAATTAAAGACATCAGATAAAATCACACTTGATCCATCGACCTTTATCAAATACAACTGTAAACAACACCGGAAACATGGGTTCCAGGATGTCCATTAGTTCTGATTTGATATACAGTAATTTAATCACTAAAAGTGTGGTCGGCTGGACACATTTGGATATGAAGTACACAAAGCAACTATAAATACTTAAAAAAAAAAAACATTTTGAAAGGGGATATGAGAAACATGAAACGGAATTCCCTTGCGTGACCGGCTGAAAGAGGCGGAGAGGATCGATGAAAATCTCCCTCCTTCTAAACCCACACAGCCGTACAGATAGAGGCTTGATTCCAAAGCATGTGCACGCGCAGAGGTACCTAGCACAATAGGTTCGATTGTCACGCTGATATATGTACCGTAAGGACTTAGCCTAATGTTTAAATTCTTGCAGAGGAGTCGTTTGAACAAAGAAAATTCCACTGCGGTGGGATATCGGTGTGTTTGGATGTCTATTGGCATGTGATGTCGCGGACGATGCTCGCGCTTGAGAAGGGGTGTTTTTACGCGAACACATTAAGGGAAGACGATGTCGGAGGAAGTAAGGGCACCATCGACCTCTTTACGGTTTGGTTTTTATTTCCCATGCTTTGTTTCAGATGCACAACCAATCCTTATATTGGGACCCACCCTATTTGTCCAAACCTTATGCGTGGCGAGCAATACATAACCTATAGCAGATACATATGAATTCGTTTGTTGGCTCTTTTTTATCCTATTTATGCTTATAACAATGTGTCTCGCTGTATGGAGTCTCATTATGCAGTGCTTTGTTAGATGCTCACCTACAGCAGACAATGATTAATTCATGATTTCTTTCCTTCTTGTGTAACTGTGGGATGTGTTCATGCCCATCTGGTTGGATGGCCTAGCTTGTATCATTATAATACAAATGTGTCTGTATTCTTCTTTCTGTAGACGCACAAAGTACGCCATAATTCCTATTTGTTCTTCAAAATAGATGTACCACAAATCTAGCAACTGAAATTGTACATATTGTGCGTATCTGTGGGCACAGTGGGTACACAAATTAATTGACATTCCAAAGACCAGAATAGTATAAAACTTCATGTCAGGATGTTCCAGCTATGGCCTTTAATAGCTAAGGGATCTGGTTATCTATCTGATTTTCAAGAACACCAACCACTTTAAAATCAATTTATAGTTATTCAACATCTGGTTTCCTCCAAACACACATCTGACTTTCATTAAAGTCATGCATTGTGAAGTGATCCATGCAGCGTACAACCCAAAGCAGAACATGTGTGGAAAATGCCAATAAAATGTATCTCTTACAGATACTTTGGCTTTTATTAGATTATACTTTTATTAGAATTCCTTTTTTTACTTGAGCACATATTTGCAGAGGATCTCCAGTTTGTCACAAATGTGTGAGAATATTATTGAACTGTTTAAAGCCAGTGCTCCCCAAAGACATTATTGGAAGGTACACTGCTCACAAAAATATATTTGACTTGTTTTGTATTGTGTTGTTAAAAAATGAATGGACGTCCCTGGTAAAAAAAAAAAAAAAAAGCTTAATGTTACTCTAATCTCACAGTGTACTTTTCCAGAGTAATTAACAGAAGTATACATTTGAAAGTTTTGCTAAAGGCATGAATTTATTATGGATTTCTGTTAGATAAAGGTCTAGATGGTCCTTTTTTGTCTTTGGTTTGGAGTGCACACCATCTTTTTTGCCAAATACAGAAGGAATGAGGGATTGGAATTCACTGGCATTTAGTTTTACCTCGGTAAACCATTCTGGAAGGTTGATTGAGCGCCGATCCTATCATGTTCTGAGCAATGCTTTCTCCATAAGAAATAAATGGATTTAATTTTAGGGACCCACCAATACCTAACTACCGTGTATTATTCACATAGTTTTTATTTAAAATACAATTTATTCATTATAGTACTTTAAATTTGAAACAAAATTTTACCTTACGTCTTTTAAGAAGAATTGATGGCTAGGGTGAATGGTGGTGAGGTAGGGTGCAAGGAGGAGGACGTTTTGTATGTGTATAATGTAAATATGCTGCACACAAAAATAGGGGATATTTCAAAATAATTAATACAATTCTTTATCTTAACTGCTGCACAACTAGATTCCTATTGCAGCATCGTGACAGCTCCAAAGGAAATATAATATGCAGTTGGGTATGTAGTCTACATAAAATGTCATGTTATAAACATCAGTATTGTTACAAAGCATAAAAGTGTTAGTTGTCAGAAAGTCAATCCCTTACATGGAGTTTGGAATAAAGCCTGTTTGTTTGAGTGCATGGTGCATTTATATTGCATCAAGTTGTATACAGTGGTACCTCCATTGTTCTAAACCTACGAACTCGATGGATTCAGTTCTCAATGCATTTCTAACTATGGTGCTTACAAAAATAAGGGAATATTTCTAAATGAAATATGTTAGTATTAAATATCCACTAATGTTTGTGAGAAGTGTATAAAAAATTCTCGTCTGTCATCGTTCTCTCGGTTTTCTGCGCACTTGTATAAACTCGCTTTAGCCGAAAACTGATTCATGATTCATCACACAGTGATTCAGATTCACAATAGCTTTTACTTAGTGAAGACTTGTCGTGTTTTCTTTGTTTTAACATCTACAGTACTGTGTTTGTGGTGCACATAAGTTCCCTTGGGTCCTAAATTGTTTAATATTGACAGTCACCCAAACGGAAAACATCCAAATCCTCCTGAACACAGGCTGCATTTAGCATTAGCAGAGTTCACCAAGGGTGTAAGTGTTCACTTTTAATGTGTTACTTACTAAATCACTTGAGATATTTCAGCAAAATAAGCTTTGTGTTAATCCTACCCAACTGTAGGTTAATGTATGTATTTTAACAATAAGTTGTGCTATTATACAGTGGGGGGAAAACGTATTTAGTCATCAACTGGCTGTGCAAGTTCTCCTACTTTAGCTACGATGAGGGATGTAATTTTTATCATAGGTACACTTCAACTATTAGAGACAAAATGAGAAAAAAATAAGGGAATTACATTGTAGGATATTTAAAAAAAATATTTGTAAATTTTGGTGGAAAATAAGTACTTGGTCACCCACAAACGAGCTAGATTTCTGGCTCTCACAGACCTGTAACTTCTTTAAGAAGCTCTTCTGTCCTCCACTTGTTACCTGTATTAATGGCACCTTTTTGACCTTGTTATCTGTATAAAAACACCTGTCCACAGCCTCAACCAGTGTCCAAACTCAACCATGGCCAAGACCAAAGAGACCAGAGAATAGAGAGCATATGGATGATTCAGAAGAGGATTATGAGAATATCATGTGGTCAGATGAAACCAAAATAAAGCTTTTTCTTAAAAACTCAACTCGCCTTGTTTGGAGGAAGAAGGATGCTGGTTACATCCTAAGAACACCATAACTACTGTAAAGCATAGGGGTGGAAACATCATGCTTTTGGGCTGTTTTTATGCAAAAGGGACAGGGCGACTGATTTGTGTTAAGGGAAGAATGAATGGGGTCTTTCAAACTTCAAGGTCCTGGAGTGGCCTAGCCAGTCTCCAGACTTCAACCCCAAAAAAAATTGTGGAGGGAGTTGAAAGTCCGTGTTGCCCAGCCCCAAAACATCACTGCTCTAGAGGAGATCTGCATGGAGAAATGGGTCAAAGTACCAGCTGCAGTGTTTGCAAACTTGGTGAAGTAGGATAACTTGCACAATTAGTGGCTGACTAAATACTTTTTGGCCCCACTGTGCATAGATTAGACTATATTAAACCTCTCACTTCATGATACATTTAACACGCGATGGATTTGTTGAAGCATATCACCATCGTAAATCAGCACCTGTACAATACAAATCTTAATGCACATAATGCCTGTGAATTTTCTGGGGGTCTGGAACAGATTAATTCAATTTCCAGTACTTGTCGTCTTCAGTTATTGACAAGTCTTCTGGAACATATTAGTTACAAGTACCAAGGTACCATTGTATTGGAAGCCTTGCTTACTGTAAAGTGTAATCTCATGCAGATCTCTAACTATGATCATTGGGTATAATCCTTACCCACCTAATCATTCTCTCACTCTATATGGGGACAAAATATACCCGGGACCTATTCAACTCAGGAATTATCACTATGGTGATCATTATGGATTGGGTAACTGGTGTGTTGGATAAATGGTCCAGCAGTCAACCACAAAATGACAACTGATACCAACATTCTGTCAATGAGACGATCATTATAAGAATTAAAAGTTCCTCATTAGCATGTTGTTTAATGAATATGTTATATTGTACTAGATTGTATGTACAATATAGTAATAAATAGTATATTGTATTGTAATAAAGATGTGTTTCTTAGTGCATCATGGAAGTAATACTTGTTGGATTATAATTTTTGTTTAAGATGTATTTGCCTATGTTACCAGGTGTATGGCTTGACTTTATCAGCTGCACCCCCACTTCGTAGAGGAAGCACGCCACTACCGATCAAACACCAGCTAAGGCGAGAAGAAGCTGTTTCGGAGGGATATGACTGGACATCAGGACTTGAAAAGGATGCTGCTCCACAGAGCAGCAGCAGTGATACACAGGATACATCACTGCCTCTAAAGGTTAAACAGCAGAAGTACCATGGGCCACTGAGAATTGTTCTTCTGGGGCAGAATGGTGTGGGCAAATCTTCTCTTGCCCTTTCTCTTGCTGGCCTGTCTGATAGATCACTTTCAATAGACTCTGAGACTGCAAGTGGTAAATATGTGCTTTTTGTTAAATTTTGTTTCTTACATTCATCCTGAGTTTACTCACATCACTTTATTAAATTTGCTTCTGTTTGATTAGCTATGTGATATACACAGTCACTGAGAAAATCATTAGGATCAATATACTAATAGAGGATACTGCTTCCCTTTACCCTCAAAACATCCAACATTCATAAAAAAGAAAGAAAATGGACAATGAGTGTAGAAGAGGTGTGCCTAATAAAGTGGCTATGTACTTAATATTATAATTGTGTGTTTCAAATTGGAAAGTGGTTTGTTTGTGTAAACCTTCACCTTGCCCTGACATTGAGGTTACCTTATCTGAATTATCTAAATGCACAAATTTAAGAAAGTAAACTCATCATTCCAGAGCGTGACAGAAATAGTTTACAGGCAATTACCTTCAGTGGAACATTTTGTCCTGTTGTTAATAAGCACAGAAATATCCATTATTTTTTAAATGGAACATTGTTTTATGTGAATTAAATATTTTTGAACACCCCTTTTGTTTTGTAGATGAGGGTTATCATCGAAGGGTAACAATAGAAGATGAAGACAGCTCCATATTGGTGTATGATAACTGGAAACAGGTGAGTCATACATTTATATTTTATTTCTCACAAAGTGATTTCTGGTAATAAACACATACACACTCACTAATTAAGTTTTAAATTAAAGTTAAAAATAAACTAAAATAAAGTTAATTAACTAACATAAAATGAAAGTTAAGATTAAGTTTGCATTAATACTGAAAGTCAAGTTTCTAGTGTATATGACATTTATTACAAACTATATTAGTGTGTGAGTATTGGTGTACCTCAAGCAAAAGTTCTTTGAAGCAGTTTATGTCCAGTAGCTTAATTAAGCTGTCTTGTAAACTCTGAAACATTTTAAATGAAGGAAGTTAATCATAAATTAAAACCCCTTGCCCATGTGGTTATACCAGCTATTGTTGAATGGAAGTTCTTGATGTAGTGTCATCTGAGGGATGAGAGATAATGGACCTTCAGTTTAGGCTTGTGCACTAGACCCTTTACAGACAGTTTCCCTCAACCGTTTATTGATATTATGCACTATAGATGGTGAAATGTGCAAATCCCTTCCAATCTTTCTTTGAGTAATTTCTCACATATTTGTTGACAAACTGAAGATTACTGGAAACTGTAGCCTTTAGTGAATACTGATTTTATACCAAATCATAAGTATAACCATCTTTTGATATCACTTCTTGGATGTTTATTAACAAAAGAAATTATGTTGAGCAGAAATACTAAAACATGAAATTTCTTTGTTCATACTGGGTTCATATTCAACAAGCAAATGTAAGGAACACTGCAGATATTTTCTGTTTGCATTTTTCACTGTCCCAATTACAAATATATCTGACGTTGTCCAAAAAGCTTATCATATATATATTTTTGGGTTAAACTGGGTGATCAGGACAAACCTTAGGCAGGACTTGTGTTGAAAACCTTAGACAGTGGACTAAAGGTCAAAGAAAAAGTCTCAGCTTTGAAGATCCAATGGTGTGACAGTAGCCTCAAAACAATGTTGATGACTGCTACTTATGCATGATCATTATTACAGGCATGAACATAAAGACCCTTCAGCTATAAGACCGGTTGCACAGAGATCTTCATCTGCCGAAGTCATCAGCAGATTTACTGCGTTCAAGCATAAAGGAAAAGAACCCATTGTATCAAATTTATGTTCTCCGAAAGTGTTGGTTCCCCCGTTGCATATAAAATTGAACTGAATCCTGTTTCAGGGTCATAGACTTAAACATGTCTTGTCATGTCATGAGTCGTATGTGATCCACCTGTGTATCTACATTGAGATAATAGCAGGTCACATCTAAACGATACCCTTAATCCCCTAATATACCCCGTAACGGTTAAACAATTAAATATTATATTGATTACTTATTAACAATCCATGACATTATATATTGTATTAATATGAAGAAATATATGGAATCGGGCCAATATTTTGCCATTTAAAAAATAGTATTTAATAGTCTTAAAGTAATTCAAGTCCTGATTTTGTTTGTGATTGGATGCTTCCACTCGACTTTAAGTCCCACTTCAAAATATGGTCATGAAAAAAATCAGCAGTAGAACTTTATGTTAAATAGTAATTAGCCGATTAGCTATAATCTATTGTCTGGCATATCATATTAGAATGCAATGATCCCGTAGTTTCAGATTCTCACAGAGAGGCTCTGCAGTCATCCAAAATGTGTATTTACAATATTTAGCAGATGCCCAGAGAGACAGAAATAAATTTTGTGACATTGCAACATGGTTGTAAAAACAATCTCACAGTGAATACTTACTGTAATTCAAGCTAAAGGTAGTCCAATAAAATGTTACAAATATGCATTTTTTGGCAAGTCAGTGTACATCTCTGTGCTCTGATCTTTAATACAAAAGATAGTTGTAATCACTAATTCTCTTAGCTTATAGAACATTTCTAGCATTTGTAATGGCTAGAGTAATAACTTGAAAACCCAGGCCCTTTTTGAGTTGTGGCGACAGCTATCTGTTAGGGTGTCCAAAACATGACTGCCATCTTAAAAACCGCCATATTGTATCAAGGTCAAGATTTTCCAATGGGAAGGTGGTATGTAGCATATCAAAGAAGACCAGAATTGTCTCAGAAATCGAATGCCACAATTAGATTAGCAGATTTTGTGGTTCAACAGTTATCAACACAAAAATTTAAAAACTTTTGTTGTTTGTCACAGGTAACTGAAGATGCAATTGACAATTTTGATGTCCAGGGAACACCGCTGCCATAGTCACAGACTTAAACAGCCAACACCCAGAAAGACAACCAATTTCACACAAACCTGTTACATCCCTCATAGCCAAATGGGGACGGTGAAAATCAAGCCATGTAGTGGTCGTCTGAATATCGTTACTAAATAAGAAACCTCCACAGTGGTTTTGCAGCCTTTGCGAATAGTCTCTCACGCATTGTGTCAAGTGACTTTTGACTCACCATGTAGTAGTAGGAGTAGGTCTATACTGAGTCCTAGGAATAGGTAGCTGTAGTAGTAGTGCAAATAAGCAGTTTGGATAGCAAATTTCCAGTGCATGAGTTTGCATGATTGATTTGAGTATTGTATTTTCCATCATTCCATGCATCAACTAACAATATGGCAGCAATAAACTGTAAACAAAGTTGTTGGCAGGAAAAATAAGTTATGTGAAGCAGCCTGTTAACCAGCATCTAAATTTTAACCTTATGATTGACATGTGTTTGAATGACAGGACCTCTCCACTCTGCAGTGTGAAGTGTGTATACTGGTCTTTTCGTTGACGGACCGCCGTAGCCTCCACTGTGTATCTCATCTGTGCCTGCTGCTGAGGGAGAGCCACCCCAGTACTCCCATCATCCTTGTGGGTAACAAGAGTGATCTAGTACGTTCCCGTGAGATCAGCACAGAGGGTAAGGGCTGGAATGTTTCATCTGTTTTATAATTTATTGAACTATAAATTGACACAACCTCAGTAAAACATATATTGTTATATTTTCTCTTATGCGTTTTCATACAAATTGTGCCTTATGCTATTAGTAAATGAATGTTACACAAATCAGACAAGACGTACTAGTATTAGAGATGCAACAGTTTCTCCTATTGGGTTCTTGGTCACCTCTCTTACCAAGGCCCTTCTCCCATAATTATATGGTTTAGTGGGGCAGTCAACTCTAGGAAGAGAACTGGATGTTTCGGTCATCTTCCATTTAAGAATGATGGAGCTGGACTCTTCTCGAGATCTATACCTCCACACTTTACTGTCTCTAAGCTCTATGGGCAGATCTTTTCTTCTCATTGCTTGGTTTTTACTCTGATATGAATTGTTAAATATGAGGCCTTATATAAACTGGTTGTGTCTTTTTAAATCATGTTGGATCAGCTGAAATTACCACAGACAGACACTAATCAATGTGTAAAAACTTTACGTAAAAAATCTATAGAAACAATGCTTACAAACAATGCAAAATGTTGTTTTGCATTTGGGCCTAGTATGAGAAGCTTTGCCCCTGCCGTGGCTTTTTTGATTCTAGGAACTAAAACAATAGTTTCTACTTCCACTGCTGTGCTGATGACATGCAGCTCTGCATCTCCTTCCAATCCATGAAACTCATTCCATGTAGACCAATTTTGACACTGAAATTTAAACCATGAATGCAGCTTCACCATTTTGAACTGTGACATCTGACATGATCATGGGTCATTGGTCTCAAATTTCTTAAGTAAACCTATTGTCATCACATACACAGACCATGAAAACAGAAAATCACATTGTTAAATTTTTAAATATTTAATTTGCATTTTATTACATTGCTTAAATAAGTATTTGATCAGTGACCAACCAGCAAGAATTCTGGCTCTCACAGACCTGGTACAATTTCTTTAAGAAACCCTCCTTTTCTGCACTCATTACTTGCATTAATTCGAACTGAACTCGTTACCTGTATAAAACACATATAAAAGACTCAATCAATCAATCACACTCCAACCTCTCCACCATGCTCAAGACCAGAGAGCTGCCTAAGACACCAGGGACAGAATTGTATACCTGCACAAGGCTGGGATGGGCCACAAGACAACATTCAAGCAGCTTGGTGAGAAGGCAACAATTGTTGGCGCAAAAATGGTGATGATGATGATGACTGTCAGTAGGGGTGGTAATCTCTTGGAACCTCACAATTTGATTTGATTACGATTCAGAGGCCAATGTTTACCCATGCATCTCGATTCATTTCAAGTTTTTTTTCTTTACCGTGTGACTACTTGAAACAAATCCAGGATGAATTTAATTCCAGTATTTGTATTAATAAAGCAAATGGAAGCAATTTAGCATATTCCAAAAACCACATAAATAAATAATCAAATAAATATATACCCATTTATATAAGTAAAGGAGGTCAACATTTCTGAGCATACAATCAAAATTCTGGGTATCAAACAAATAAATTAAATGAAGAACACAAATTCAGTACAAAAGAACTAATTAGCAACTGCAGAAAGAAGAGTCAAAATGCTGAATTACTTCTTGTAAATAACTGCACTGAACATAGAACATAGGACACAATGCTAATGAGCTTATCATACATACGTACTGCTCAGGCGATCAAACCCAGCCTATCACACACTCCTCATCACCGTCCTCCTGATCACACATACACCTGTTCCTTATTAGTTTTCTCCTGCACTTTAGTTCTCTGCTAAGTCTCGTGGCTCACACCTGGTTTCTAAGCGCTTTCTACTGTTCAAGATTATTTCCGTCTTACTGTGCTGCTAAACTGTATTTCTGCCTTCCTTATTGGATTACATCTGCAGATCAGTTATTGCCTTTATGTGTTTGACCCTGGACTGTTTGTTGACACTGATTCTGCCTTAAATTACTTTAATAAACACCTGTTTTGTCTCTGTATGCTGCGTCTAGTCCCACCATTTACCCGCTTGTGTAACAGAGCTCAGTTAGAGAAGGCTAATGTTTAAGTTCTTGTGTAAGAGCAGAAGCTGGTCTACATGTTCAGATGCAAGTGTGCTCGATTATCGAATATAGACATTGTTAATCATTGTTAATCGTAGAATCGTTAACGTCTGAATCTAAAAATCAAATTTTCCCCCCATCCCTAACTGTCAATCTTCCTTGGTCTGGGGCTCCATGCAAGATCTCACCTCTTGGGATAAGGATGATTCTGAGAAAGGTCAGGAATCAGCCCAGAACTACACATGGAGACCTGGTCAACGAAGAGAGTCACAAAAATGACCATTAGTAACACACTACAATTTCATGAAATAAAATCCAGCAGGGCACCCTGCTCACACCAGCAAATGTCCAAGATTTTTACTCATGCAGTTGTTCACAAAGTGCCCATTCTTGCTTGTGAACGACTGAGCTTTTTGGGGATGCTCCATATGCCTGGAAGGACGTACAAATGTCTACAGGCTAGACAACAGCATCCTGAGAGCTAGGTAATATCAAGATAAGGTATCGTGATGAAATCCTTGGTCCCATTATCAGACCCTATGCTGGTACATCATGGGTTCCTCTTGTTGTAAGACAATACCTGGTGAGAGTATGCAGGCAATTCTTGGAGGATGAAGGTATTGATACTATTGACTGCATACAACATATAT
>JAUZST010006825.1:0-14590 GCA_034779995.1 Parotocinclus haroldoi
TTTCAAAAGGGCAAACACAATTGTTCAATAATAAATGGCTTCATCCAACCACTAACCATGAATAACAGAACAGTTTTATCATCCTCTGAAAAACGGCCAGAAACGACTAATTCTGCCAGGGTATGTAAACTTATGAGCACAACTGCATAACTGGATGTGATACTGTATGTGTATATACATAAAATACATAAAATGTTGTCCACATACTTTTAACCATGTATGTGTATGTATCAACATAGAGTGAAGTTCTGTAGTGAAGCATCTCACCTTCATGGCTTTGTAAAGTCTCTCAGCAAAATAGGCAGGTGTGTCCTTAATGCACTTCACTGTAGACAAGACATTTTAAATTTGACATATGCAGCAAATCTTTAATTATCATAGTTTTAAACCTTAAAATTCACATCAACAAAAGACAATATAACAAAATACACAACATCAAAGCTTAAATCCAATTGTGATTTGATTCATTTAACAATGTGCTTTACTTAACATGCAAAATGTGTCATACATTAAAAACTAAAGGGGGAATGCAAACAATGAAAATATGGTTAGACCAACAAGAGATGATGACAGATTCACACCAACACTTACACCACAATGCACTGCACACAGGAAGAAAATTCAGAAAACACATCATGATGATGAACTCAGTATATGGTTAAATATTTTACCATATTATGTTTAGCCTGAGACTGAACAGCAGTGCAAAGGACAAGTTGGAAACAAAAAGTGGTTACAAAATCAACAGTTTACCTTCAAATCTATAGTATTATTATGTATAGATGCACTGAGCGATCAGCCAGCGATAAACCCTAACTATCAGATGATCAGTCACATATAACCGATTCTGTGGTGGTCACATTCACAATTGTTCAGCGGCACAAACACAGCCACGCACAAACAGTACAGTACAGAAAATGTGTTTAGGAGACAAATTTATGATGAGAAAGTGTAACTAAATATTTTCTCTCTATATAGCACATTGATAATGAGGTAAAAGGAAGACTACATAGGGATTAGGAATTTATTTCAGATACAGTCATGACTTCAGTGTGAAATAAATTGTTTGCAATACATGCATAGTGAAAAATAAGCTGTGGATAAACAACTGAGAGAACGTTCGGGATATTGATTTTAATAAGATGATTCAAACAGCATCACTCAGATGAATATATGGCATTTGGCAAAACTACAAAAGGGCAAAAAGCTAAGGCTAGCGAGAGTAAAGAGCCAGCCTCCCCTGATATCTTTCTTTAGCAATGAAGGAGCTTACATTAAAAGAAAAGTTGAAAAAAAAAATGTTTATGTATGCTGTAATTTATAATTATTTGACGGCAGAAAATGGCCAAAACCAAGGTGATTATAGTCTAAAAAATGGAATCGGCCACAAACTTGCAATGCAATTGGTACATCTCTAATATTGTGTCTGAAGACAAATTTTGGTTGGCTTGTGCATGTCTATTTCAGATTTGTCTTGAATTTAACAAAATGCACAATTACAAATCAAATCTCACAACACTTAAAAGGGATATTGCATTTTGGAATATTTCACTTTTAAATATCACCTCATTTTTGTAAGCAGCATAATCACCATAACAATTTGAGTGAATTTGAATGACATTAACTTTCCTCTACAATGACCTATCGCAGGGGCACTTGAAGACAAAAAAAGCCAAGCAATGAAACACTGTGTAATCATACTGGCATCATCATTACAGCAAAAGGAGATGCAAAAGTAAAGTTGGGAGTATTTTTCACTCTAATTGTTATGCTTTTTATATGATTTGTAATGGACAAAATATTCAATTTCACTAGAATCTAAAATAAGCTAATGGCTTTAGACCTTTTGACTCCCAGTATTAGAAAAAAACATTGCATCACTGTGTCATATGTATTATATGGCTAAGAGTATTGGGACACCTAAATATTACACCTACAGGACATTTTATGGCATCCCATTCTACTTCCAGCACTAATACAGTGTTGGTCCCCCACTTTGCACTATAACAGCTTCTTCTCTTCTGGAAAAGCTTTCTACAAGATTTAGCACTGTGTCTATGGCTATTTTTTCGCTTTCATCCAGAATAGCATTCGTGAGTGCAGGACTGATGTTTCATTTGTTAGAGGGTGTTGAATTCAGGGCTCTGTGCCTGCCAGTCAAGTTTGTCCACTTTACACCACTCAATACGACACACTATGCCTCAGCCCTCAAAGACCCCACTCTGTATATGACTTTATGTGGTCCACAACTTAAAGTTGCTGAGTGGCTGACTTGCTGTGGTTCCTAAACACTTCCACTTTTTAAAATTACCACTCAGCCACTGGGGGATGCATATGTTAGTGGACTTTTAGTTCCGGTCCTAAACCTTTATATATCGGAAGGGTTGCATTATCAGAGCGTTTTACTGATCAGCTTTTGTTCACACATAAGGAAAACTGTTAATAATTCTACAGCTTTTAATTTCAGGGAAATATTCTCACATCTAAATTGAAAGTTACTAGTTGGGTAAAAATAGCTTGTATAAATGAGTTTTATAAAAAATTTAAAAAAAGACTCTTACCAACAGCTACCATGCCACTTTCCAGATCTCCAGACATCTCTCTCTCGATACTCTTTACAATGTCTCTCCCACACATGCTCTGATATTCCTGAAACACTTTACACACAATAAATGTTTGTTCAAACATCAGTTATAACAAGAAACACCAGCCCCATTTTCCCCTGAACCTCACTGACGTTTTAATAGATAGAGTACCAGTCCAAAGACCAGTCCCTGTTCTTCTATTGTTTATTGATATTTACTTAATACACCATGAAAAAACATAACATCATGGAACTGTTTTGTTAAACAAAAATGACTCTACATTTTTGACACCTCTTCAGCCACTTTGCAAATATGATACCCAAACACCCTCAAGTCATATTGTAATTAAGTTCCTCCCAACACTGTGAAAGACAGTTGCACTAGTAGTCTGCTGTGCTTTTACCCTTTCACCCAGATCAAGCCAAACCAGGTCAATGGGATTTAGGTCTAAACTGTGCTGCAACATTCCATGATTTCAATCTTAGGGTCTTGGCTTAGAGTATCTGTCAAAGGTAGCTCTTACATAGTCTAGAATATCACTGCCTTGCTGTAGCATAAAGCCCTGACCAACTACGGGTAGACCAAAGGGCATTGCATGGTGCTATTGGTTCACCATAGTTTACTGCTCACAAAAGTTAGGCAATATATTTCATTTTGGTATCCCCTAATTTTAGTGAGCAGTATACCAACAATGGGCTACATCACTTAGTGCAATATTGCCCGAATACCATCCTCTGCTTTAATGCAGACAATTGAAGAGTTTGATAGTAAGAACTCTAAAATGTAAATTATTTTTCCGTTTTTTGGTAAGCAAAACTTTTTTAAAGATTCTTTTAATTTACAGCATACCTTTGTACAATCCCAGTCTATTCATAGTGAAATACTGCTGTCTGTCTGCTAAATTCTGCTTGAACCTTTAAATCTTTTGATCGGTAATGTGTATGCATACAGGAAAAGGAGACATGTATGCATTGAAAAAAACAAACAAATTTAGTTCATCATTATAACCCCTAAACAAAACAACTGTCCGGTTAGTCTGAAAACAATGAATCATTTTGGTACAAAGGTGACAAACAAACATAAGTAAAAACAATAGTGCTATGAATGTCACGTCCACTTCCAGTAATAGAAAATTACCTCAACACGATGAACACACCCAAAATAGCAAGTGCAACCTGTTGTGTGTGTTTCATCTACAGACAAGTTTTGTATTCAAGCTAATACTGACGTACCTTTCAGAACAGCTCTTAACCATGCAGTTTTGGTTTAAACTGCTTTGGGTTAAGGTGTCAAATTGATACATTTAAACATAAATTTGAAGACACACACACACAGTTAAGAAAAGAAATAAGAAAAGTGATAAAAGTAATCAAATTCAATATTTTAGTACATGACTACCTTAAACATACATGCAGTTACTAAAATGCAGTATAATTGTCTCTTAAAATGAAATGCTTAATTTTAGAGTGATGACACTTTCTCAATTAACAATCAATTCAATGTGAATGACTAATATCAAGCATTACACTTGGTAAAACTAATAAATAACCTGATGAAAAAGAAATGCATTAATGTGCTTTTTCTTTAATTCACGTTTTGATTGAGTATTTCAAAATCAGTTCTGTTTAAAAGCTTTAACTGTTTCAAAACCTTCCTCGTGTGTTAGTAATTGAGTGTTCAAAGTACAACAGGTTAAATCATATATCAATGATGGTTATGCTAAAAGCTTCCGATTAAATACATCACTGTATTTGTTTTATTCAGTACATCATAAATATGGAGTACAATATTATTTATAGTGACATTTGTCAGTCTAACCTATTTTTATGAAGCCTAATAATATATTGTTGGGTAGCACAGTAAAGCAAGTGGTTAGCACAGTTACATCACATATATCCATGGTTAAATACTGTCCTTGGACCCTGCTTGTGTGGAGTTTACATGCCTTCCTAGTGTCTGTGTGTCTCACGCAATCCAAAGACACGCACTAGGTTAACGGGTAGTTCTAAACTGGCTTAGTATAAATGCGTATGCAACGTTGGTCAGGACTGGAGAGGGATGGGCTACACCGGACTTCTCCTGTCCTGACTTGTATCTGGCTTCTCTACTAAAATCTACTAAATAACAAACAAACTAACTACTTCTAACCTCATCTTTTTCTTTCTCTTCTCTACTTCTCTTTGACCTCCTTAAGGCCCTATCGAAGATGTTTTACCTTTAACTTATTATTATTTTGTACTTAACTATTGTAAGTCGCTTTGGATAAAAGCGTCTGCCAAATGCAATGTAATGTAATGTAATGTAATGAATATCCCAATCTGCTTTCACCTATGTGCCACACGATGACAGTTGATAGTACTGAAGCTACCAGCGCCATGGAGTCCAGACGATGCAGATAAGAATAAATGGTGATAAGCATGGTGATCTTGATAACACACTCGGAATTAAATGTTTTGGTCAGGGACTTGGTCACGTTAAATATTGAACTCTCTATCCGTTTCCAAACCTGAAGAAGCCTTTTCTATTAAAGGTGAAACATTTTCAAGTATCAAGAAGAAGTCCAGTTGGCTTTAGTCAAGTCTATCATGACCTCGATGACTGAGACACGCTCATGGCAATGGGGTAATGTGCATGTCTTTTTATGGATTTGTCAAAATGTAGCCTCAAAGCTGTCATTTTGCACGATTGTGATGTCCACCCTTCAGTATTTACCTACTATGAAGGAAACATGAAGAAAACCAACAATGACCCGAACGTTTGTTGAAACACATCCAGAACAACATTTAGAACTGGCACATCCATGGTGATCTACAAGTATCTGCATTGCTACTAAGAGCTTGGATACACAAAGTACTGTTGCTTCCTTTGTAAATAATATACTAAAGAATAACTGATACAACTTTAATGACGCATTAGAGCAACCAAAGTGGTTATCAGTGAAATGGAGTTTCAGACAAAACAGCATGGAAAACATTTAGGTACCCTGTTGAGAATTTTCCTGGCAACTACAGAGCACCTACATGACAAACTACATTGAGCTGACTAACAGCATACTTAAACTAACACTGTTTGCATACCATTTGCTGATTTCTGCTGAATGTGTATCAAATTCCCATCATAAAATAAAAATAGAACTATCAGTACTTTAATGTTTTCTCTATTCCTATCTTGAATTTCTGTAAAAAAAAATTGTGTTCAGCTTGGCATTGTATATCACAATCTCACTGTTTTTTTCCAGGAAACAAAGCTTTACATTTCATTTGTTTTCCAGTACCTGTTTCCCAACTGACAGGTTTAATGCTGAGCTAAATCTATATAGAAAACCTGAATGCAAACATGAATGTATTGAACATTAAAGTTTTAAAACTAAAAATAAAACTTTTTGCCTGATTTTCTATTTGGGTGCACTTGGGTGTCTACCGCTCCTTTTAACCCTCCAAGGGCGATAAAGAAACATCCATTCATTTTCTGTCAAGAGTTTGGTGTCAGGAATCAGATGTTTCTACACGCCGTTTCGATTTCTCCCAAACTGTAATAACCACCACTCACAAGTCAATCCCCCCACCAGAGTCCCACCAACTTTGTAGTTGAATTGCTGCCATTTTTGACTACTGATTGTAGTGCTAAATTTAAAATTACAAGTCAAACATAACGCAATTCATTATACAAAAAGGGGTACTGTTACAGGTCTACTGAAAGCTTCTAGTATAGCACCGCGGTGATACAAAGCCCAGAAGCGCCCAACAGTGTCTGTCTGTATCTTTTTAACAGGCAGCCTCCTCCACTCTCTGACTTAATCAGATTACTGATATGACTGAAAGAAATGCTAATACAGCTCTAGAACGATAGCAACTGAGAGCAACATGAAAAGCGTAGGCTAGCGTTAGCTACATGATAACTGTAACAGCATACGCAGCATACATAGCCACGGAGTTCTAATTTCTTCAGGTGCTTCTCCATCGGGATCAGATTCTGGGTCAAACTAGAAAGCTTGAACAAGTGTGTCTATTAGCCATTGCAATACGACAACCATAAATGTCCTTTAAAATGAACTTTTGTTAAGATGTACCATTTCGGTGTGTGTAGATTTAAATGCGCTAATGTTTATGGTTGTTGTAACCCTAGGACTGAGGTAGCAAAGCAGTTAAGGTACTGGACTCTGGACCTGTTGGTCCAGGGTTCAAATCCCACTTCTGCCAGGCTGCCACAGTTGGGTCCTTAGGCAAGGCCCTTAAATCACCATTGCTTGGATTGTAAGACTGTATCAACTGTACGTCCCTCTGGATAAGGGCGTCTGCTAAATACCGTAAATATAAATGTAAATGTATTGCGATGGCTAATAGACACACAGTTGATCCACACTTTCCAAGCTTTGATCCAGAATCTGATCCCAAAGGAGAAGCACCTGAAGAAGTTATAGAAGAAGCTAGCCTACGTTGTTCGCGTTTCCAGTTGCTCTGGTTTGCTATCATTCCAGAGCTGTGTTGGCATTGTATCAGTCATATCCATAATCTAGAGCTGATGAAGTCAGAGTGTGAAGGGGGCTGTCTGTTAAAAAGACACACTTGGGGGCTTCTGGGTTTTGGATTACCACAATGCTATATTAGAAACTGTTGGCGGACTTGTAATACTCTTGTTTGTCCAATAAATTTTATTATGTTTGACTTTTATTATATTTGATGCTTTTGACTTTTGTTGTTCAATTCCAATCTTCCAAATTTTGTTCTTTGCAGCCAACAACAAAACAATGTAAAGCGCCATAGCGATCAGTGTCTTATTTACGTATGCTCTTATTCAATCGTAACATGATCATGAAACAGTAGTCAAAATGGATTTTTCAACTAAATAGTGGGTGAGACTGTGGTGGGGGTTGACCCGTGAAGGGTGACGCAACAATAAGGGAAAATTTGAAACGTTTCGTAGAAGCTTATGATTCTTTACTTCAAAATCTTTTGACTGACTGACAGAAAATGCATGAATGACTTTTTTTTGACCCTGTAGGGTTTAAAGAAGCAGTAGAGGCTCAAGCGGAAACACAAAAGCAGGCAAAAAGTGAATTTCGCATGCCATGTCCCTGTTAAGTTTCCTTTATACGCAATGACATTACCTGCTCTAAGGTGAGATTTGCTCCGAGCACACAGGATGGCATTAAACTTGGACTCATCTGTGCCCAGTTTGTTTTCTCCAGCCTGATAGAGGGTCTAAAGTAAAATACAGTACATATGTAGCAGGATGCTTCAGAACAATGGATTATGAAGATAGTAGCAATAAAATGTAATTACCTGAGCATCTTGTTTGGCTAATGATATGTCCACAGTCTCCCTTTCATCACGATTGCCCTTGAGGTAAAGAACATAACATTACAATTGATGTCAACAATATTTCAGTAATGAATGTTTTGGGAACATTTATACATTTTTTGATCAGTCTTGAACAGACTTTGTTTGTTTGAAATTTTTTAATGTATGAACTAATAATTCATTGCATCACTGTTGACTATTCAAGAGTATATTGACAATTTATCATAAACAACAGTCCAGACTCTACCTGAGCAAGAGAGATCAGCAGTCTGCGAAAGTGTCCTGAAGTGTCTCCACTGATGGCATCCTCCAGTGATTTTTTGTTCTCTGTAAAAAACCATTTGGAGATCATTAATTGTAGTCAATCAACAATTAAATGTAGTTATCCAGCGGATGTAATACAGTACGAGAACAAACCTGCTTTATAGATCTGATTGATTTCTCTGATCTCTGCATTGGTGCGAGAAGACAGAATCTCGATCAGACATGCCTCATCCGTTCCTGCTCCCTGTACAATGATGAAGTGGAGGGTTAAATGCTGAAATGTGCACACTCACATTCTTCATAAACTTGCATGTCTAAGGAATAGAGACGTCTGTAGTTTACCAGACTTGTGAGCTGACACAACATAAAAGACGTTTCATATGATTTGTAAAAGGAATGCACAGGATAATTATAAATGATAGTGATAATTCATGATAGCCATAGCAAATCGTAATTCTGTTGTTCCCATCTATAATTCAGAATTCATTATTCCATCAATGATGGCAAGCTACCCTGGCCCATATGCAAATTAAGATAAAGTCCATCACATTTCACAGTGTAATTGAGTGTTTTCATTTCCCCCAACACTTCTCATTGAAACCAAAAAAGTTCTTACATCTGGCCACAAAAAAATTAATTCCAACAAACTTAAGGCTCGTTCATGTTACCAGTCTGCAGTTGGGTAGTAACACTGTATTTGGAAAGCAGTGGCTTATTCCTGGCAAACTTGCCATGCACATTATTGTTGTTCAGTGTTGTCCTGATGCTGGACTCATAAACATTACGTTTAGACAACGTAGCAGAGGCCTTCATTTGCTTAAGAAGTTACTATAACATGCCTTGCTTTTGCAGTGATCACTCTTGGTTAAGCACTCTTAGGGAGGTCTAGAATTTCCCCCATTTCCATTACAAATGTGGAAATTTAAACACAAATGTGTTTAAAACTATGTTCTTGAAATGCAACAGGGTTTTCACTCACACCTTGATTGCCATTCCCTAAAGTGAAAACACCTGACCTGGGTTTCACCTTCAAAATAATGACAATTTAGAGAGTTTCTCATACTTGTACAATTTACAGGTATGTAATATTTGATGGCTTTCTTCAATAAATTATGTTTTGGCTTTATTTGTTGGATTCTATTTCTCTACATTTAGGAAGTCTTATAAAGATTCTAAATTGTAAGTTGATGACATGCTGCAGTTGTTAAATTTACAAACCTTAATGGCCTCTTTCAGTTCAAATGCATCAAACTGAGCAGGAGTCTTCAACATAGCCAAAACAAGCTTTTCAAAGTTCCCAGAAAGCTCAGACTTCAAGTCCTTAACCAAGTCCTGAAAAAAAAACATGAAAATGATGATTTATTTTTAGGGTTGTGCTGAGCTGTTAAACTGTTCCAGTACATTGAAAATAATTTTCTCCATATCTCCAATGTCTAGTCCAAGTTTTTCATCTTAAAATTAGATGTTTAAAACGTTCAAGATGGCAAGATCAGCATTACCTTTCCATATGCAGTTTTGTAAGTAATCAGCAGTGGCACACGCTGCCTGCAGGAGCGACTTCCAAGCAGATTAATTATAGCCTGTTCATCAGTACCTGTTGAAACGTTAATATTAACCTCAAACTTCATACTTTCATGCACAATGCGCAATGTTAAAGGTAGAGCCATTGAATCTTGAAACTTGTGGATCTCAGAAAGAGTTGTCACAGCTAATCAGGCTAGAAACCGTTACAAATTATCCCTGAAGAGTTTGGATTTTACTAATTCACATTCAGACAGACTGTGTACAAATGGGGAGAATTTAACACTATTCTTACCCTCCCCAAGAATCATCAACCATCACAGATCACTCCAAAAGGAAGGTGTCTAATGAGTGTGTGTATAAAATAAATAAATAAATAAATAAATTGCAATTATATTTATATATAAATAAGGGGAAGGCTCTCTAGCAGGCAAACAAAACTGCACAGTCCATTTCAGGATCAGCCTTCCACTTTGTGATAATTATTCAACTTCAGACACCCACATTACAGCCTATTTTAACCTTCTACCATCAGAAAGATGCTACAGGAGTGTGAATGTTGATACACTACTCACAAAAATTAGGGGATATTTCACTAGGGCATATTTCATTATGAAATATTCCCTATATTTTGTGTGCAGTAGTATACATGCAATACTGCTCATTTCACTTTATCTGCTGCTCTTCACAATACTGCACATATAACATAAATTCCATGTTCCATGAACAATACTGCACAGTATTAACTACCAACTTTGCTTATTTATGTCTACCATTCAATTTATATCTGTGGTGTGTGAACAAAGGGTTGCCAAAGCAAGAATTAAATTGTTCAGAGGCCTTTTGCTGGTTCAAAAGTCAGGACTAAACACAGTGATGCAGTTTCATCAGATTAAAATCTGGAATAGTCTCCCTGAAGATGTTAGGCTGGCCTCTACTCTCACAATGTTTAAGGCCAGGTTTAAAACTGTTCTGTTTAGCTGTGCATATAACACTTGATTATGTTATCTACACTCTTTGAGTTTGTATTATTTCATTAATTGCTTTAATTATTTGTATTAATTAATAAACTGCTTCCTAAAGTCAAGGTTTCATTTTTATTGATTGTGTTTTAATTATACGTTTAACTTGCAAGCATTTTGAATTGCCCTATATATGAATGGTGCTATACAAATAAACTTGCCATGCCTTGCCAGTCATGAAGCTGAACCAGAAAACTGCTATCCTCTGGAATTTAGTCACATCAAAAAACTTGCCATCAAGCTAATCTCTAAAGTTTCCGAGTAGAGGGTCAATAGAGAGTTGCCCAGAGGGTCAATAAATCACCATAACATGCAGTTAGCAAGGCTTAAGCATTGAATTAAAAACATATCATGTTCAGGTCATACCACATACTGAAAGAAAAGGTTCACATACCTTTACCACATACATAACAATACTGCATACTTATTGCTCAAAAACTACATGACTGAACTTGCAGGACTTATTTCACCAATTTATGTTTGACGTCACATTTATGCAAGAAAAGAAAATTCTAAGGCTTTCACAAACGTTTAAGCACCATTAAATATTAACCCTCTACAGCACAGTGTTGCCCTCGGGAAACACAAAGTTTTCTTAAGCCTAATTCCTTGTACATGTTTCTTTAAATGAGTGCAACATATCAGAATTGTCAAAAACAGATGAATGAACAGACCAATAAGATGTGGGAGTTATCAAACATCATGTGAAGGAAGTCCCACCTTCACCTTCCGCATAAGGTGTGAGAAGAAGGTAAAGTTATTTGCTATAGTAGTCTTTTTAAAATTAAAGTAACTCTAAATAAAAAATGTATATGTGTATGAAGGTGTAAAGAAGTGTTTTGTCAGGTTTTATTAAGGTTTTTGTATTTTTCATGTACAGAAATTATTTCATGTACAGATGCCTCAGGGCAGCGTTGTGCAATAAGGGGTATTTTTCACTGAGGCTTTTGCTGACATTGTATTTGGATGTCATTACATTATCACATGCAAAGTGTTTACAAGCACAATGCACAATTTACATTTGTTTATTTATTTTAGAATCTGTTTTTTTTTCTTTAATTGTAAATCTTTTAACACATTTTGTCAGGAAATTGGATACAAGATTGTTTTATGGAAGAAATGAGCAAGATCAGCATGTTAGGCAAATCCCATCCAACAGTGAGGAGGAGTGGAATGGAGAACAAGGTTTGAGCAAAAGTGAAAAATAGGGTTTTAATTTCATAGGGCAGACAGAAAATAAGGAATTAATTTTTATTGGTACTGGAAACAAATTTTTTACACAATTTTACAAATACTCAAGATACCAGTGGAGATGAAAATGAATGTGACAGTTTGAGGAAGACAATAGGTCCTCCCAGAGCCCTCGATGGAAAAAGTTTGACACCACTGCCTCTCCAGTACACCCTAACTGGTTACACATCCCTCCATCAGCTATATATATATATACATACACACACATGTTTGTGTGTGTGTGTGTGTGTGTGTGTCAGAATATTTACCAAAGCCCTTCATGGCCTTCCTAAGAACTTCCACATCCTTTAATGGGTCTGCTCCAGGAAAATCCGTAATGGTTCCTCTGAATCCACGCTAAATGTATGGTAAGGCAAGTTTATAAATAAATAATAGGAATATATGTAGACAAGTATGGCAACTGTACCAAATATCTGCTTAAAAAAACATTTGTCAATGGCAGATTGGTAGAATGTTTTGTTTTTTTTATTGTGTATACTTACATTGATGGCGGGAACTACTGGAGCACCACCTCCATATGAGGGCATGGAAGGATTGGGAGCTGGAACATTTGGGTAGGCAGGCATTGAAGGAGTAGGTGTTGGGCCTTGTGAGAAGCCTGGCATGGACGGATTGGGTGAAGGGGTTTGTTGTGGGTAGCCTGGCATGGATGGATTGGGTGAAGGGGCTTGTGGGTACCCAGGCATGGGTGGATTGGGTGATGGGGCTTGTGGGTAGCCTGGCATTGGCTGACCTGGAGCTGGCCCTCCTGGATAGCCCATCCCTGGTCCCTGGGGCATGACTCCTCCTGGCTGAGGGCACAGGCCAAAGGGTTGTTGGTTAGGCGAGGGTGCAGGACCCCCACTAGGTGCTTGAGGGAACATGGATGGATTGGAATTAAATCCACCCATGGTTGCAGAAATCTGATTAGCCTGTGATAAAAGTAAGTGAAGCAAATAAAAACAGTATATAGCAATGGGAAATCAGGACAATTCACATGCTAACAGTGGGATTATGCTAACAGCATGGAATGGGTAGCAATCCATATAATTTCTTTTTTTGTGCTCAGTGGTTTCTCATTTGGTGTTTTGTAAATGTTTTACAAAACCCTGTAAAATACACTCCCGTTCCACAAAATTAGATAGACCTGTTCAACTGCTCATCACATGGCCAATGACATGGCAGCAAGTCAGTGCAATTAGATATGTAGACATGTTTAAGACAATCTACTGAATTTCAAACCCAGCATCAAAATCAGAGAAACAAAGTGAAACAAGTGATTTTGAATGAAGCATGGTTGTCGGTGCTAGATGGGCTGGTTTTTAGAAACTGCTGGTGTCCTAAAATTTTTAAACTTTGCCATCTTTAGGGTTTGAAATGGAAGAATGGTCCAAGAATATAGAACAAATACCAATGGAGAGAGTTCTCTTGATTAAAATGTTTTGCTGATGCCAGAGATCAAAGGAGAAAGGCCAGACTGCTTTGAGCTGTTATAACTTACGACATTTCGACTTTATTGGGGGAATCCAATAATAAACATGGGAGTCATATGGCAGCAGTGATGGATAATGTAGTGAGGAAAGGCAACAATAACCATTTTGTTTTTCATGTTAAATACATTCTTCAGTAAATTACATGAAATATTTAATACGTCTATTAAAATAATCTTCACGGGAGTGTTTGAGAGCTGGATTTGTGGGCTCTATACATAGGCATCTCAAGTCGTGTTACACAAAATACTACTGAATGTTTGCCAACAATGCCATCTAATTAGTAAGGTACACTTTGAACTGTGAAGTTAGAGGTGTGTATTCAGTAGAGACAGGAGTCTTTTGTAATTTACAGTATTAACTGCAGCCTACAAGTCATTAAGAAGAGCAATCTTAGGACGGTAATAAAGCATGCGGAAGTCTGGTTGGCAGGCTCACTAAGATTATGTTTAAATAGAAAAGTTTGAAGTTAAGTACAAAGGGTTTGGAGATTGGGCTGTAGTTACAAAAAGAGGATTAATAAGATCCAGGCTTCTTAAAGACAGGTCTTACTTGCATGATTAAGGGCAAATGAGACAGGAAATACACATATGTTTAACAACAAAATGTTCTTTAAGCACAAGAATACACTTTTAATATACTTTATACACTGCTCACAGAAATGAAGGGATATTTAATATGGGGGAATTTCATTTTGAAATAACTCCTAATTATTGTGAGCAGTGTATAGTAAATATTTTAAATATACAGTGCTCACATAAATTAGGAGATATTTCAAACAAAATATTAAGCGATTAAAAAAGAAGCATTTAATTTTACTTTTTAATTAAACAATAATTTTAAAAAATAAAAAACAATTAAACAATATCATCCGAAAAGCAAAAGAAAAGTCAAAGAAAGAAATTACGCAAATTAGAACTTTATTTAGCTTAATTATCATGATTGAGTAGCAAGTGACATATTCGTGGGGGTGAAAGGAAGCATGCCAAACCGGGTGAGAGTACCACACATTGACCGTTCAGTAAACTTTATGATCACCCAAGACTGCCAAAACACTGACAGTGATGGGACATGGATAGGATTAGATTGTTCAGCAGCTCTTATGGGATCCTCTTTGTATTCACTTTGAAATATCCCCTAATTTTTGTGAGAAGTGTATACTACTACATTAATATACT
>JAUZST010006826.1:0-14588 GCA_034779995.1 Parotocinclus haroldoi
ATATATATATATATATATTATGAGAGCATGCACAGAGAATGGACTCGGGTCGCTCCAACCTGGGACTGAAGCCGGGACTTTCTCGCTGTGATCATTATCAACACTATATGTTGGTGGCAGTGCTGCTGGAGTTTTTAAACACAGTGTTCACTGACACTGAGCACATCCACCATATTGCTCTACATTGTAAATGTAAAGTCCCATACAACTGATTTTTGTTGCACAATGCTCACAGGATGCTGGTGGCTGGACATTTTTGGTCAGTGGACTGTTTTCAGTCATACAGTGACAGTGAGGTGTTTAGAAACTCTAGCTGTAATGCTGTGCCTGATTTATTCATACCAGGACGCACTGTGGTGGTCCAATGGTGAGGGCAGGGGGGTTTCTATTAGAGAATGTAAAGGTTACAAATAACGTATTTAGAGAAACACGTGGACTACAATCTATTATTGTAGAACTACAAAGCGCACATATGTGGTACATGGAACTAATTAAATGGACAATGATTGTAGAAACCAGGAAATGATCTGTAAATGTAATATTCTGTGGTTAGATTTAATTATAGCTATTATACTATGGTTACATTTCAGTATATGTATATATATAAAACCATAATTCGAATTCACAACAGCTGTGAATCTATGGTTAGCTTCTGCTACCATGTCTGCCATATCCAAAAGTAAGTAAAGTGGTGACTTTCAGGAAATATTCAGGAAATATTTGAAACAACTTGAAATTTAACGACCATGTTAAAAATCTGGACACTGGTATGGTTATCATGAAACACTGTTCAACAGTTCAAGTAATACAGTGCTAGTTTACCAGCAATAACCAAAACAAGCTTTTGGATAAACCAGCTTGCACCAGCAGCTGGACCATGCTTATCATACGTCCGAAACACGCCATATACTGGCATTTGCTAAATTTTAAGCAGAATCATGGCATTTATTCATCTGGTTTCACTTCAAATGATTATTTCATTATCTAATGGCTAAATCGCGATTGAACTTTGCTCATCACTCACCTGTCCTCTTCTCCATGACGCCCCTACCTTCTATTCCTATTTCTCATTACTCCATACACGACACGGTAAATCCAGTAAATCGGTCTTTCTCAGTATTTCATTCGAATCCAGTAGAATTTTGCTTATAAACCTTTCACAAGACGCAGTTTTCAGCTCCCGTGATAAAAGGGACATTTCCCATCTACAACATGCCCTGAGAATTGCGCACTTTGACGTAGCCGCAATGAGATCGCGCGCAGAAAGCGACCTCTGTGGTTTTACTACTTAAACTATAGAACAAATAAAAATGAATTTGCCCAGTCTATTTGAGTCCGGCTCGTTCCACGGCAAGGCTCCAGTCGCAGGATTTCAGACTCAATCACTGACACTTTCTGGACCAGGTGTGTGTGTGTGTGTGTGTGTGTGTGTGTGTGTGTGTGTGAGTGAGCGAGCGAGTGTGTTGGTGAGTGAGAAAGGGAGAAAGACTCAATACGACTGCCTCCTGCTGTATGGAAATGGATTCACCTGTGCTGAGTACCTTTCAGATATTAAACAGTTGCTGTGGATGTCCCAGCAGCGGCGGCTTGGCATATCCAGGGATTTGAACTCAGAGCTAGACTTGAAAAATAATAGAATATGGCAACGAATTTGCTTTGTTTGCTTTACGGACCGTAAGATCACAAAGGTCGGTTCGTTTAGTTTTTGCTTTCTTTCACCAAACCACACTATACAATATTTCCATTTGTAACAAACAGAATTTTCCAGAAAAAATATGCTGGAGAAAACCAACAAAAAATGTACTTTTCCATTACTGACAAGCTTTTCAGTATTTCCAGAAATGTGCTGCAAGTTTGCATCTAGTGATTTGCGTACATTTAATGATACACTATTATTTTTTAAAAAATGATTTAACCTGGGGCAACACGGTAGGTAACACCACTACCTCACACCAAGAACGGTGTGGTACGGTCTGCCTGTGTCTGTGTCTGTTTACTCTGGGTACTCTGGTTTCCTCCAAACTAGTCCAAAGACAAGTGTGTTAGGTTAATTGATGTCTCTAAAGTGGCCCTTAGTGTGTGTGTGTGCACCCTATGATGGATTGGCATCCCATCTAGGTTTGTTCCTGCCATTGCGTCCAGAGTTGCCAGGTGTGCACCGGCTGAACCGTAACCCTATGTGGATCAAGTGGAAGATAATCTAAGAAGATAATTTAACCTGGCTATAAACTTCAGTTTTTAAAGGTAACCACTCATATGACATTTTGCTCTCGTTGGTTTTCTTTCAAAGCTCAGGAACTTTAATGATTATTTTCATTTATGTTTTATTTATGTATAAACAATGTCACAGATTTTTCACTTAAAGTCCTTTAAAAAATCGAATTTCCTGCAATCACATCCCAGGGTTCAAACATATGGTTGCTGTAACATCTGTAACCTCTGAGCCACAGGAGTTTAGTTAGTTTCAGAAAAATGAAACGTATTAGAAAAGAAGTCGTAAATTACACAAATATGCTATGACTGGTTTAGAGTGGTTCATAGTGACTTGATCTATACAGAAAACTTGCCATGGGAATGCAGTCACTCACAGTTAAAGGGACTAAACTCACCCTAAGATTAGCATATAGCTAATCAAATGAACTTACCATATAGAAGCACATTGTAGTTCTGCAATTACTGATTGTAGTCCATCTGTTTCTCTTCATACTTTATTAGTCTCCTTTATTCTGTTCTTTAATAGTTATGACATCCACCAGAATAGCACAGATCAGGTATTGTTTAGGGGGTGTATTGGTGTGTGTTTTGCTGGTGTGCGTGGATCATACACAGCAGTGCTGCTAAAGTTTTAAACCGTGTCACTGTGTGACTCAATCAAAAATGTCCAGCCACCAGCATCCTGCAGGCAGCATCCTGTGTGTACTGATGTAGAACTAGAGCCTTTTAACAATTTTCTTTTCCAGTGTGCCTTTAGTGTAAGTATTCTGCTCACAAGACTTAGGGGAGACTTCGGAATGAAATCCCCTAAATGTTTTGAGCAGCATAATTATCACAACATTTTCCTATACTAATAAATAAACTTTTTTCTTTGTGTTACCCTGTTTATCCAGGACGATGTTGCAAGTGGGTCATATACAATTGCAGAGTTCACAGGGTGCGCACATGCATGTCTCAAACCGTCGCAGTTCTGGGCTATGAACCAACCACTCCTTCTGATACCTGCCATTCATGCCTGTGTGACGTCTGACCTGGCAACAGGACTCAGTCATAGGTCATTGCAACGGTGGGTTAGCAAACTCAAAGATCGAAACAAAAAAACAAAAACAAAAAAAAAAACTTAACTTAAATTTCGCTTTCAGTGAAAACCTACAACAAAAAATGCCCTACCCTGCATTTACTCATGTAGCATCTAGAGGCACTGCGACTGCTGTTAACATGGAGTCTGGGCAGCCGCATAACAAGGTTAAACAGAATCTTGCATTATGCCAATAAACAGAAAGCTATGCAGTGATATCCACACCATGTGAAATCATACGCATAAATAAACAATGACATGATAATGCTGAGCAGCCTTCTCAAGTTCAAACTAAACCAAAAGGCATGACAGAAGTTACTTGTATATTGCACACCCACATTAAAAAGGCTGAAATAGGTACACCTTATTTACATATATTTTGACTAAGGGCTGAGACTTGTCCATGTCCCAGTGCAGTCTTTAGTACACTCGTTTAGACAATAATATAACTTACCAAGAAGTTGTTGTTGGAATCGAATTAAATTTATATTTGAATACAATAATTATACTGTATATATAAGTGATTGGGCAGCACAGTGGCTCAGTGGGTAGCACCGCTGCCTCACAACAAGAAGGTCCCATGATCAATCCCAGGGTGGTGCGGCATGGGTCCTTTCTTTGTGGAGTCTGCATGTCCTCCCCATGTCTGCGCGGGTTTACTCCGGGTACTCTAGTTTCCTCCCACAGTCCAAATACATGCATGTTAGGTTAATTGGTTTCTCTAAATTGTCATTGACTTATGTATGAAAAACACCCCAGCAGTGTATCTGGAAACAGCTGAATGCCGGTCCCAAGCCCGGATAAATGAAGAGGGGTGAAGAAAGCACTGGCAAACTACTCCACTATCCTATCGAAATACTCCATGGATCACATCGATGATCCTTCAAGTGACCGAGAGTCGGCCGTGACTGTACAGTTAATTCAATCCAAAATAAGTGATTACTATATTAAAGCAAAGCAATACATTGATTAGGAAAACTGTACAACTGAAAGGAGGCGTTTTGGCTGCTTCTAGCCTGGATAAAAGATTAGAAGTGATTCAACTTGGAGGCATACTGGTTCCACCATATCCTGTGGAACATTTGCCCACACCGGTTACAGCAGGCATATAGATCCTGAACAATCGTAGGTTGATGTAACAGCTTGTTCCTTAAAAGCTTGATTGCCAGTAAATCTGGTGATTGGGCCAAAGAAGTTTTGCAAGCTGGTGGAGACATAGTTTGAAATCCTTGTGGTGTGTGGGTAAGCATTTTTCTGCTGAAAAAAAAACACAAATTGGAATATATCACAAGATGCACTACCACTATTGCTGAGTCGTTAGTGTTCCTCATATCGTTACCAGGGATGACCAACTGTCATATGCAGTGGCTCCCCAGATCATCACACCAGCAGTTTTGGCAGTGTGTCAAGTGGGAAAGATGGCTTCAGGTGCATCATAGAAGCATGTCTAGCAGTCAACTAGCTCTTACAAAAAAGTACACTACCCAAAAGCAGCCTAGTTTTTAGGGCAAGCACAATGGGGGTCTAATCAGACCAATCCTCTAGTCATTTACATATCTGCATGCTGAGTTTTGTAGCAATCTGACATCTCTATCTGGGTTAATATTTTTATATCCACATGTGTATTTTTAACTAACAAACTCTCAGTATATACACTTAAATACCAGTAATACTTCTACCAAGGCATACAATTGTTCAAATATAGGCTTAACGCAAATGTTTCATATTTCAAATTGAGTACATTTAACAGATGCATACTACACACTAATTTTCAACAAAAACACAGCAAACTTTACATTTAGCTTGTGTCTTTTTAAACACAGATAAGGAATGTCACATATACACTTTTGCTGGTGGAGTAGTGTTCAGAAAGGTGTGGCAGACCTTACTTAGTTCATGAGGAGTTCAGTTTAGTTTTACTCTTTAGATCATGATGTGTGTCAAAGAAACAAACCCCTCTGAATCTAAAATGTTCTTTGATCGTCTAATTCACAGCAGCTAATCCAACATGCACAGTTTCCAAGTGTCTCCTGTTAGTCTTCAAACTGCTGTACCAGTTGCCGGAGCTTGTCCACCAACACTGCAGAAAGACAATACAACATATCTGATTACTGGAAATTCCATTTTCAAGTTTGAATGTATTTATACAGAACAGTTTTAACAGTTTTTACAAACGCAGGGTCAAGACAACAAATTCGCAAGCCTGTGGCAAAGAAAGCTCATTAAGGAAAATAAGGAAAAAATTCTTAGAAATAACCTGGCTCGACTGAGGAACCCATTTTCATCTAGGTGACACCATTCAACAAGATTAACAAATAAACATTAGTCATTTTAAGTAAAATAGGATAAACATTTACACGTTTCTATCCTTTTTTATTTTCCACATTATGTCCTCAGTTCCCAGTGCCGTTTGCTGTTCACATTAACTAAATGGATGTAGACCGAACAATACAGTACACACAGCATTTTATTTTAAACAATACAATGATTTAAAATACAATATAAAACATTTGGCACAGTACTGTCATGTACAATTATTAATTCTTATCTTTTATCTTTCAATTCCTGAAACTGAAAACGAAAGTAGCAACTTTTACCATGTTTTCTGCCTTTCAAGACTGCTATTCTCTTTTCTGTTAGCAGACGTTGCTAGGGTTAGATTATAAAATGTTTCTATTTTTTATTTTTAAACATTTATTTATGCTGTTAAGCAATATATAAGCATAGACATATATTCCCATATACAGTATATACTCAGACGCCGCATTGGCAGCTTCAGCTTATTGCTGCAATACGTCAACGTGTCCGACTTATTGGTCCAGGCGAGACCAGAATATTATATTCTGAACAAAATATTACATGTTGGCACCTCCACATCATTGCATTCAGTTTTTATTCACAATTTGTTTAGTGTACCAACTTTTTTGGAATCCGTTTTGTAATTTCAAGACTTTTGATCTACAATAAAGTTTTGACTGAAACTTTCAAAAGTTCTTCGAACCGTGATAGAGAGGTTAACAAGGATAAAAATTTATTTCCTTACCATAATTCATTTTGAAAATGCTTGTTTTTGTCAAGCATACATTTGGATTGTTCCCCTTATAATATGTGTGGGAAAAGTCCCTTTATAATTGAATGTACATTATATGTGTAGAGGGTTTTTATGTTCTTAAAGTCCCAATTATTTGAGCTTTTCTTCTGCCCCAGGTGTGAGCTCATTCACTTAAATCTAAATTGTGCATTTAGGTTCTTCTAATTGCCCATCAACACAAAATTTGACAGAAGTATAACAAAATCAACTAATCAGTTAATTATTATACTAATCAATTATAATACATTATATAGCATATTAGATTAAAATAATACTATATTACTATTATTGTTTTATTCTATTAGTATTTTTTAAACTTTAATCAGGTATGTTTTTTTAATTAATGTCTGTATGCTTTAATGGCTGAAGAATTAATACATTAATATAGACATCGGTCTTACATACATCTTATTGATGTCTGAATGACACTGTTACAGAACTAAGTAACAGTGCAGTGTTTAACAGTTTAACCATTAAGTTTTACTTTTAAGTGTGTTAGTTATGTGGTTAATTCAATGTTTACCTCCAGAATTGGGCCTGTTGAATTCTTCATATGAGCGGCAGTAATCAGTCAGAGTTTTGAGCACATCTGGGCAGTCATCTGGTAGTGGCTCATTCTCTCTGTCTTTACACACTTTTTTATGGATGCCTGCAGAATCTAGGCCTGTTTTAAAATACAAGGTGAAGTAAAGATTACTGACTCAGTGGCAGTATTCTGCCTAATAGCATGCTTTACTGGTCAAAATGTTGCAACACTTTAGAAATTGTATTGCCATTTAAGCAGATACTACTACATTACCAATAGAACACAGGGAATACAACATGAAGGGTCTGTTACTGTCAAACCTGTTGTTTGTCAGTCTTGGAGGACTGCATTTGGACAATACTGATGTATAATAGCATAAATAGGAAATAGGAAGAAAAGAGCACAACGCACCAAAAGGCTTCCACATTGCAGTGCCATGCAGTTCCCTTTGGCCTAGGCCAGTAAAGCTTTTCTTCCAGTACCAGTTCTAATTCATAATCCAATTCCAATCTAAATCTAATCCACAGTCCCAGCTCCACTCAAGCTGTTCTCTTGTCATCAGTTACTCAGATCACATCAGAAAGCAATAAGGGGAATGTATTTATATAAAAATAATATTCATGTGTATTTATTTTCTTTAAATTTTCTTTATTCACTTTTATATTTAATGTACGTGTATTAAAACTATTGCTAAAATGTATTAATTAGATCACTTAGTTTAATTTTTACAGATAAAATCTAGGCAGCCCAAGGAAGTCAGGTCCCATGTACAGTCTTGGTCCTCCCAAAGTTTGTCCATCATAACATTTAGAGAGCTTTTCCTTCCATTTCCATTTATTCCGCACTTTCCTCAACTAAACGCCCCCCCCCCCCCCGCCCTTCTCTTTCTCTCTCTCTCTCTCTAAAAAAAAATTAACCCAAACAACCTTTATAGTTTCAGAAGTGTACTCTTGTTTAGATTCCTGATTATTAGGAATAGATTATGTTAATGATGTCTTAAAGCACTGTTGTAAGTCGCTCTGGATAAGGGTGTCTGCTAAATACTGTGAATGCAAATTTAAGAGATCTAAGAAAGAGTAAAAGCTTTGCAAGAATGATACGATGATTAACAAACATGCTGACAGGGATTACCTTGAAAGGGGATTTGCATTGTTGCAATTTCCCACAGGACAATGCCAAAACTGTAAACAAAAAAAAAAAAAAGATCACATATAAATAAAAGCAGTAAACAAAGCAGTACTTGGGATTTGCTGCACAATGATGATAATAACAATTGATCCATTTACTAACTGCCTCCTGACCTGTAGATCTCACAAGCTTTGTCATACTGATGGTTGACATCTTCCAGCTGCTGCGGAGAAAGGTAAGCTGCTAAGCTATGCTTCTTAATCTTTGTATCATTCCTTAGAGAGGTTTCTGTCTTTGCCAGTTCAAAGCCTCCGAGCTGCAAAAGGCAGAACAACACAAAAAGATGACAAAAAGCTTTCAGTTTTACCCCCTGTCAAACTTCACAGAAGAATACCATACAGAAAATGCTGTTAATACCTTCACTCTGTAACCAGATGCTACTAGAAACTTGCTGCTGGAGATGCAGCCATGCACCTTAAACTTTTCCTCTGACAGGTGCAGCCTAAAGAAACAGAATATGGCATGAGCAGGTTCATATCACTCCACAGCTCTGTCTAAACCAGGAATGCTTAGTTTACTCCAAGGAATAATCACTGAAGTGGCTGCTTTAAAAAGTGTTCCAGTCTGTGCAATCTTAGAAAAAGGTGCTTATTACAGAACTAGGTCTACTTGCGTATTTGTAGCAATAATATGTTTCCTTGTGCTAGAAAAAAAAAACTGAAAAATGTAAACATTTTATAAATTCTGTATTTATAATTCCAAATGTGTTTGTAAAAGCCAGCTTAAATCTACATAATATCATAATCTGTTCAGAAATGAAAAAGGCGGCAAATTTGCAAGTCGAGCTTGAAATAGACTGCTCACAAAAATGAGGGGATATTTCAAAATGAATATGAAGAACAACTGCTGTGGACCATCTGATCCTGTCCATGCCCCATAGCTGTCAGTATGTTTTACTGAACAGTTAATGTGTAGCACTCTCGTCCAATTGACATGCTTCTGTTCACCCACATGAATATGTCATTTGCTATGTAATCATTGTAATTGAATTCTCGTACATTTTCATGTGCGTATCTGAACGTGGTTTGTTTAAAAATACATTTCCATTAAAGGGATCTTGGAAAATATAAAAACACCCTCATCAAACATGGTTTCTCTTCTTTTCTCATCACAGGAAAACAAGTTAACAGCTGTAGATGTGAACATTTAAGTATTTCTTTAGGCAAAATTACAGAAAAGTTGATTTAGTCAACTAGTGGTGAAAAGCTAAACTAGTACTGGACCTGTAGAGTCCTTGTGCTGCATCTAGACACATGCGAGTTTTGATGCCCCAAGATAATTCACTAGCACCATCCAGCACCTGTCTCAGATTGCCCATCTCACAAAACTCCATCACTATCAAGTAGGTTGGATTCGGTCCTACAATGTAAGAGCAAGTCAGCAACAGACTGGTTGTTGAAAGAGCATGAAATTAGATCATCTGACAACAAATCGCAAGTGACAATTGCATCGTGACTAAATAATCAGAACTGTCATAGAGCAACCAATAGCCAAACAAAATGTACAACATTTACACAGTCAGCATTTACTTACGGTTCTCATTGTGGACACAGATCCCAAACATTCGGATTACGTGAGGTGATTCAAAGCGCCTCATTGTCTCCACTTCTTTGTTAAAAATGCTCCTTACTTTTCTGGGGAAGATGGGGACAGAGGAGACTGCTGACTGAGTTTGTTGTAAGAACATGACAAGCTCAATCTTATCATTACCGAGTTTCAATTTTATAATAAAGACGGCAAATGTGAAAACAGACAGTTGCTGAAGCATAAACCAGAACCTACTTTACGCTGACGCTTGACGTATATTTCTTGATGGCCACTGTGAACTTGTTATACTCTCCTTTATACATCTCATAATAGTCAGATTTCATGATTGGCTTAACGTCATAGGTCAGCTCCTCAAAGCTGATCTCTCTAATATCTTGCTGATGCATTTTCGGTCTTCTCACTGTCAGACACACAATCAATCGCATATCTTATCTGCTTTATATAAATAAATAAAACAATGTGTTATGTATGGGCATTATACCTTTGCTAAAACATCAAATGCATTGGCAGTCTAGTAATGTTAATTTAAAAAATCCATTCCTTTAATATATCAGTTCAATGGGTGTTGCTTATACTATGACAGTTTTTCTCCCCCACTCATCCCGATTAGGGTCACGGAGACATTGGGAGCCTGTTCCAGACTACACAGTGTGCAGGTAAACGAGGGTGCACCCTCGATGGGACACCGGTCAACCACAGGGCACAGCAGAGATGTTGCAGCACAGAAGGACGATTCCCCATCTGGCATGTCTCTGCGGGTGTCTGAGGGACTTAAACCCAGGTCACCATGGTGGTGAGCTAGTGAATTGTCACTGTACCTTCTAGATCTTTGTATAATGGATTATTGATTACTATGTAAGTGCCTTACATATCATGTATGATACTGATTAGTGATGCCATTTAAGCAGGCTGCAAACATTAACAACACAACCTGGTGTGACAAGAACTTCGGAAAACTCCCTTGCACTATTAATTAAACGTTAATTCTTCACTTACATAATTCCTGGATGACTTTAACATCTTTCTGAGTTTGTTCAACCGTTGCGTGCATAGCATCCATGCACTCCTTTGCCTTCTCATTTTTATCAGCCAAAACCTGTAGCACTGTGAGAATGAAAGCATTGGTCAAATGAGTAAACGTAACTCCTGATGTTTAGTTCTTTTCAGGGGTGTACCGATACACCCTGCTCACGATTAGATTTGATTCATGATACACAAAGTGTAAACCATCCATTATGACGTGATGCATCGTTACAACCCTATTACCTTTTCTTAACAAAATGGAGCACTTAATATTTTACATTTTCTATCTTGTGAATAACCCTAGACATGTTTTGTATCTAACTTTTTGCTAGGGTTCTTAGGCAAATATATCTTAAAAGTAATAGTAAAATCACCCAAAACATTGGGTAATAAATAAGAAATAATTACATGTACCATCATGAACATTCTGTTTTTAAATGTGTTAAAAGTGAGTAATAATGATCTAAAATGGTGTTTCAAATTCACAGCACTAAATATAATTCAGAAAAACTATTATACAAAATGGCATGCATGTCCTTGGATAGCATGTCAGGCTACTACACTAACACTGCACTGCAGGGATCCTAGTTTGTGTCTTTTGGTTTTAAGTGGTGCCTTCTGCCAGGGTCGGGCATGGCACGCAGCAATGATCGGATGCATCTGAGGGAGGGGCGACTTGGCAGTTGTTCTCCATGTGCTGCAACAGAGACCTCTACCTGGACTTGTGATGGGTCATGCTTACACCTGCGTACAATATTTAGCAGTGACTGGTTTTGGAGCACCAGTGACACTTACCAGGAAAGATACAGTTTAAACATGAACAAAGCCTTTGGAACTCCCTTAATTCTTTGGGGCAAAGATTCAACAAGGTGATTAAAACATTCCTCAGAGATTTTGGTCCATATTGAGAAGATAGCATCGTGCAGTTTCTGGAGATCTGTCGGCTGCACATGCGTGACGCAAATCTCCCTTTCCACCACACCCAAAAGGATAATAGATTACCTTCACTGCAGGACTTAAAAGGTATTAATCGGACCCCAAGCACATCTTGGCTGAACAACTTCATTTGTGGAAAGGCAAAGGAAAAATGTCTAAATTCAAAGTTGCAAAGGACCAGAGACTTACGTTTCTCGAGTTCCTCACAGTCAAACTTCTTGTCCTCTTCATCCTCCTTCCTTCTTATGTCCTCTTCAAACACCTTCATCAGGTCTCTCTGCTCTATCTGCAAGGCTAGTGAGAGCTTCTGTGCCGCCTGAGTCAGTTGCTGATTTAAACTCTCAAACTCATCTCCCATAGCAAATGCTTTCACAATGCGTTTCAGCCACTTGGAAGTGGTGTAATTGTCCACCATCCCTTGCGCTGACTCCAACGTGCCCTGGAGCTCTAATAAGACTTTCTTGACGGCTGGCTGGCTGCCAATACCTTGTTTCCTTAATTCAATGACTAGGTAGGTTACGGTACGAACACGGTCACCCAGACGTTTGCAGCGCTTCCTGTTATCTTTCACCTGACTGCATAGTGCACAGAGCTTCTCCGCAATGTTTAGGATCGGGTCTATGAGATCCATGGCTCCTGGAGAAATTTAACACACAAAAAATTAGGAAGTCAATAATTGGTAGATGAGATGGCTACTCAACTCTTTCAAGGATGAAAAGAGGATTCCTGATTGGAACAGAAAGTCAAAGTGGTCATCTATGTAAAGAGGGAACGATGTTCCTGAACCAAGGAGGAGGCCTAAGAGTACAGCTTTAACCATCTTACAATGCTGTAACTGCAACCATTCTCATATAACACTGATCTCCGATTCCATTGTTATCCAGTGGTCCTTGTGTTGGTCATTATGTTAATGTGTGGTATATAAGATTGATGTTACAACTTGCTGAGAAAGAAGTCGTCACTTGGATGAGCGAAGAAACATTTCTAAAGCCCTATGTCCAGACCAACTGCTTTAACTTTCTGGGATTTACTTGAGCATAAATCAAGATGCCTTTACGGTTAATTAACCTTAATATAAAAGAAAGCTATCTTTGAAATACATTTCATTAAAGTACATTTATTTAAAAAGACAGCTTTAAAATAGCTGATTTAACCACCACATTTAAATGAAACAAAGCATGTTTACAAAATTTGATTTTACTCATTGTAAATGAAAAACTAAAAACTAAAGAGCTTTTAAATGGTCATCCATGATTGTTTTACTGAATTATTTATTGCATTGCTAAATGTACTTAATGCAGGAATACCTAACGGCACCAACTGGATTTGTTTATAACAGTCTGTTCTCTTTATTTCTTTGCTTCGTTTTCATTTATTAATTATTTTCCGCTTAATCCAGCCGGTGCTCACCTGGCAACTCTGGGCGCAAGGGCAGGAACAACCCTAGATGGGGTGCCTATGGCACGCGCGCGCGCACGCACACACATATTAAGGGCCACTTTTAGAGACACCAGTTAACCAAACACACGTCTTTGGACTGTGGGAGGAAACCGGAGTACCCGGAGTAAACCCACGCAGACACGGGGAGGACATGCATTTGCATATTTGTGACGTCATTACACGTCCTACGGCATCAGTGCGTTACGTTCTCTCGTTTAATATACACGAAACGAACAGTGTACAAGCAAGACTATGCATTAGGTCGGTGTGGAAAAAAAAGACGTAACTCGCTAGAGGGGTCTGCAAAGATGATCTGAAAACTGCCAGCATGGCAGCACTCGTGCCAAAAATGACTGATCTGACGAGCGTCTTTCTCCAGACCGTCACTGGATCTTGTCAGTGCCTGTCTATGCTAGGGGTAGGGTGTACGTGTTCTTACGAGTTCACCACAAGTAAAATAAAACGTTGCAACGCTTACTGTGGTCTCCTGAGTACAACGTTTCAACTAGTTTAGGGATGTTGCATCACACAGTAAGTTTACGGAACTCCTCCATGCTTGTCTTCGTTTTTTTCTATAGGTTCCCAACTTTAAAGTTAGAGAGCAGAACTACGACAAGCATTTAATAACAGTAGCAGCACGCCTTGGACACATTTAGTCATAAAGCCAGACCTAACGTAGCACGCACACACACACACACACACGTCTACGTTCACAGTTAGAAAGCAAGACACGGTAAGGTCACAACTACACCAAGTTCTTTTCTGTCCTGGCTCCCTGTACGCTGCAAGCTCTCGTTTTTGGCGTTGTCTTATACAAATCAAACCCCAAGATCTTTTTTAAAAAATCGTACTCACCGTGGACTCGTGATTGTCTCTCTGCTTAATGAACTGAAACTGCAGATCATAGAGGAAGTGACGCCTATGTTTCCGCTGTTACATGCTTCTCCTGTTAGTGTACACCTCAACATGATTCAAACGTTTTTTTTTTAATCATGGTTAACCACGTGATGTTTGCCTTATCCTAAATAGCCGTAGGTTTTATATTCGTTGATAAATTGGTCAAAAAACACAGGGTTCAGCATAATGCATTTTACTTATGGCAGTAATTGTATACACTTTACAATGTGTTTATTAATCGAACACTAATCGTCCCCGTTTGCAAACTATGGATGGTTCAGATCAGTTGTAATGCTTCCATTTTCTCCAATCTGGAAAAAAGTTCAGAATCACCTGATTCACATGATCAATTTAGTCCTGCTTTATATTTCTTTATGGCCACAGTGAACCCCTTATATGCTCCTTTATACACTTCAAAACAATGGGAATGTGTCTCTAATGTCTCGCAGATAAATACTTCTCAGTTCTTTCCCATTTTTGCTTGATGTCCAAGTTCATTTGCTTAACAGTCCTGGGTCTCCGTTGTCGTATTCTGCGCTTCATAATGCGTTAGGGCTGGGCGATATGGTAAAAAATATTATATCACGATTATTAAAGATATTTTCACGATACATGTGATAAAAGATAAAATGCATCAGTAGTGCGTT
>JAUZST010006827.1:0-14586 GCA_034779995.1 Parotocinclus haroldoi
TGTGTGTGTGTGTGTGTGTGTGTGTGTGTGTGTGTGTGTATGTGTGTGTATGTGTGTGTGTGTGTGTGTATGTGTGTGTGTGTGTGTGTGTGTGTGTGTGTATGTGTGTGTATATCTGTATGTGTGTGTGTGTGTTTGTGTGTGTGTGTGTGTTTGTGTGTGTATATGTGTATATGTGTGTGTGTGTGAGAGAGAGAGAGAGAGAGAGAGAGAGAGAGAGAGAGAACTGAAAGGACTGGGGTAGAGCAGAGCAAAACCGAGATGGTTGATGATCCCTGTAAGCCTGGCACTTGCACAACTCTTTCAAGAATTGAACAGTCAGTTGAACAGTCTCTGGTACATCTATGGTTGCAGACTTCCTGACTGTTTGCAGGAAGTGAAATGAGTGTTTGCTTGTGCCGACATATCTTTTTTAAGAATAATATTCGATAATTCAAGACAGTGTTCTGGTATCTGGAAATTTTCCCATGCATCAAAAATCATTACTGCTTATCAGATTGAGATTATTAACACCCCCTATATACACACACAGCTGGTAAAGTGCTTTCTTAGGTGGTGTGTTTAATTATGTGTTTTTTTCTGCCATTATTTTTGTGATCATTATTGTGTATCTTTGTTTGGTGTAAAGACTGATCGTAATGAATTTCCATTATGACTGTACTGATCGTCTGCTAAACATTCAGGGTGGTAATTTAAGTTAAAATAAAATATAAAATGGCTCATGATCACACTTTTGGAGTTTCTGGATTTACAATCATCACATTTTTGTATGTTTAACCATGGGCCCAATGTTAAATTTTACGCATATACAGTTTTAAAGCAATCACATATTTTGTCCTGTCTTGTCTTGGCTTATCGTGCTACATTTTGTATGTTGTGTTTAATGCAGATATCTTTATTTTCCTAGACTGTTTACCACATTGGTGGCTGTTCTCCTTCGTAGGTTGTATTACAGATATTAGTAAACCCACCATAATAATTTGCTTATTTTCATTTGCTATTCTGGTATAGTCTTAAGCCTGAGCTACCTGTGAGAAATTGACATGCAGGATGGGCTGCTTCCTTGCAGAAAAGGGAATCCAGGAAAGGGCTGAAACATTCCTGACTGGCACTAGAATATCTTCCTTAACTACTGCACCAAGGAACACAAAAGCATGAGTGTAATCTTGAAAAGACAGTAGAAATTTCAGCAGCAGTGCCAGCTTAGAATGTTAGGTTGATAAATCAATTCTTTCATGATAATGGAAAGTATGTCACTCTTGTTCTACTACTGAGAGAATCTGATTATGAGAAGCTCCAACACTTCTTTACTCCTGCCAGTATATAAGATTTTTGTTAAAACATTCAGTTCTTGCCATCTTACAACATGTCTGCTATCAAACCTTGACAGCAAGGCTTGCATTTGAAATTGCTAAAGTTATCTAGTTCTATAGGCAATCAGGCGAGCATATGTTGTTGCTTTTGTTAAAAGAGATTCTGTTATATTTAGAGCAGATCTATTCTGTGTGGGACTAAGTCTGCATGAGTTGGCATGTGTGGCAGACAAAGCATTTTCCCAGCAAATGTGACTCTGATGCAGTTATACAGCAGTGCATCATTAATCTTAATTTGAAGATGGCTGATTTGATTTGATCACATTTTAAAAGACTTTTGCCTATTAACTGCATGGAGACACTGGAAAATATACAGTATTGGCACCGAAAGAGCTTAAGACATCACAAACATTCATGCATTATGAACGTATTACTTGTATTTAGGTAACTTAGTTTATTTCGTGGCTGACCAAAGAGATCGTGTCTCCTTTGAGTCTTAAGTACACCTATGGTTTCTTCCTTAACACATTTAGGAAGCTTTTCCTTTACACAGCTTCCCTAGGCATGCTTAGTTAACGCTATGGCCCTACATAGTTCTAAAGCTGTTTTGAGACTTTGCTTAACTGTAAAAAGCTCAAAATAAATACATATGATGTGACTTGATTTGAGAGTGGCTCCAAGCTGAATGATCCAGCACAGCTCACTGCTGACTGAGCAGCATTACTTGGAACTGAGCTTTGAAACTAGGCGGCTGTTGTAAGGCATACATGAAAAGGGTAGCAGCCTTTCGGTATATTTTTTTCCAGCAAGCCACACCAAATAAGATTTTAAGTATGAAAAAGAGGTTTTCACATTTCAGCATCTGGGATGATGTTACATTAGAAATGTTATAAGAAATCTGAATGTCCTTTATCTTTCACCTGTATCTCCTCATCTCCTTACCAGTCCCCTGGAGAAAAGCAGCACCACCAGCCTCCTTTGTCTTTGATTGTATTCCAGTTGTACTGCCTCTTAGGAGAATGTAAAGATTTCAATTTGAAAGACATGCTGGGAGAAGGAGGCACTTCAAAGGCTGTAAAAAGACAAATAAGTACTACCTACAATAGGACAGGCACAAACAAACAGCATTTATCGCTTGTTACAGATATGCCAGTTATTTTTAGCATGTTGTTATGCAAAATGTTGTTGAGGTCTTGTGGTCTTCATTGTATAAAATCCAAATCAAATAACTAACGATGAGCTTTAACAGGCACGTAGCTATTCTGCCAAGTTTTACCAAAGTGTAGACTGCATGTATCCTAACTACGCACCCACAGTGAGCCATTCTTTGTTTTTTGTTTAACTGTGTATCTGTCAGGGTAAATATGAGCCGAGATAGCATCTGGTTGTTGATAACCATCACCAGTCTTGGGTTGTCATGTCACAGTTTCCATTGCATTAATAAATTGTCTTCATTATAACTTGTGAGCTTTGTTTTTAGACTGATTAGTTGCGATCTGTACCACTGATAGAATGATAACAGGGAGAGAAAGTCAGAGCCGTGAGTAGTGTCAGGACAACAATTTGTTTCTCAAAATCAACAAGACTAAAGAAATAACTGATTTTAGCAAACCGAAATCCAATCACACATCTATTTACATCATAGATGAAGCTATGTAGAGGATTAGCAATTTCAGTGACCTCAGTGAGCGCAGCATGGGTTATAATAAAATAACCAATTATTCTTTCTCAGTATAGTGTAAAAGCAGGCTGATTCTAACACCATACTGTACAGCCCTGGCAAAATAATTTGGAATGACCACAACACTGCGAGGATTTTCACAATCTTTACTTTGTAGCAAATAAATTATATTGCTCACAAAGATTAGATATTTGATACATAATGGAATATCCTCTATGTTTTTGTGAGCAGTGTTTTTGGTACCAAAAAAAAAACAGCTTTAGCAAGATATACTTTTTAATAGCTGAACATCTCCTGCATACCTCCAGTTAATGTAATTACATTCTTTTAGTTCATTAATTAATTCAGTACAGATTGCACACTAATTAATTTGCAAACATTATTGCCCTTCTCAAATCTATCAGATAGAATATAGCTAACAGCGCACTACCAAAATATTCAGATCGTTTTCACCTGTGGTTACTTTTAACTGCATTACCTTTCCCTTCGGATACAATCACCTATCTGCACACCCACTTTAACACTCACTGTATACAAATAGCAAGACTAGAACTAATATGAAATGATAATATAAAAAAAGTGTGAGGCCAACAAATGTCCAACACAAAATTATGTTCATGTTATTCATTTATTTTGCTTGTGAAATTGCAGTATGCAGTTTTCTGCTTTTCTGAAATTTTAGAATTTATAATTTTCTATATTTCTTCATAAATGTGAACAAAACTATAATTATTTATAACAAAATCATACGTCTGTACATGCCTATGTCTTTGGTCAGATTTATTCAGAAATGTAGTAAATTCACAAACTTTCAAACGCCACCATACATAGCTAGCTGCATGCGGTAATTTATCTGCTCTATCTTTTTATTTTCTGCTCTTTTTGTCCTGTCGTGAAATAACTTTGATTTGACAATCTAAATACATTATTTCTACAAACGCTTCTATCGCATTTGTAGCTATCCCCTGAGTTTCATATCATCCATTGCAGTCCTCCTATTGGTGCATTCTAGAAGAGCCTGGAAGCAGATGTCAGAGTATGATTTTAATCAGAATTTTCAGACAGTGTAAGAACTGTGATGTCAGATGTCTTTGTGGAACCTAATTGGCAAGCCGTGAGTATATCACATTATGCATTCTAGGGCTCCCAATCTTTACCAACTCATGACCAAATAATTAAAATACTTTGGATGTTTTTTGACACTTCAAAAAGCCCAGGCTTTAACAAACTAACTGCATTTTTTCTGTGGTTGTGTTCTTGAGCAAAGCTTAAAACTAATTTAAGATCATCATAACTAGCCATCACAATGCTTTACTTTCTTAACTAGTGATATAGGCTTTTCTAACAATCACACTGATTTATGTTAATCTTATGTGTTATGATTTATATGTTGTGTTGTGCCCACTCTGTAGACTGAATGTGCAGACTAAATGCTTTTTGCTCATATAAGTAGTTTGACAACAGAGATGCTTTTCAGCTTGAAATTATCTAAACTTCTCTAATCTTCTTCCGTTCACCCTTTGCTCTCTCCATTTTATTGTCCACGCTGTCTTCTTCGTGTCGCCTGACTACAGCTTGCTCAAGTGCAATGTGCCACAGTAAAAGTCATCCAAATGAAACTTTGTACGCTGTACTGTAACTATGGTAAAACAGCGCTTTGATGAACGAGTCAAGTATTTTTTGTAATCAAACTTCTCAAGCTTCTTAAGGAAGCATTACAATCCTAGTGTGGACTAGTTAAAATAACACTTCTTTAACCAATCAACATGAATGATTTAAAAAATAATAATGCCTGTCTGTTTTATATGTTCAGTCAAAGGCTGTTGGCAATCACAATTCATTTTCTCTTATACCTGCCAAATCAGTGTGGAAAAGAAGAAACACAGATTACACAAACGCATACAAAAACAGATTTTGAATTTGGGGATAACATGCACAAGTAAGGTTAACATGCAAATGTAATGAAGTGATTTTTACTTTTTACTCAGAACTGATCAAGCACAATTTAAATATTCCCTCCATAAGCATTATTTATCCATAGTGGTGCTAACAAACCTATTGACACAATTAAATAATACACTTATAATATGTATAGATTCTGGAAAAAAAAAAATCATAGCATTTGGTATTATCTAAGAATGTGGTGGAACAGAGGTTAAGGTACTGGACCATAAACCTGAAGGTTCACTGTCAAGCTAGTGCTACTGAGTCCTTGAGCAAAGCCCTTAATCCCCAACTGCTTGGATTGTACCTTGTAAGATTGTATGTTTCTCTAGTTCCTTTTTTGTGCAACAGCTGTCAGTCAGGCTGCAAGTTCTGTCAGTCAGTCTAGCCCTAGGATCGTTACTGCATGTATAGCAAGAATTTTCAATAACTGTATTTTATACCAAGGAGCACTGCTACTGCTGACTTGATACAAATAGGAGCACACAGAAAATCCACATGTGCAATAATATAGAAAAACTAAAAGGGGGAGAAAAGCGGAGCGAAAGGCTCCTGATGCTCTTGAACACATAAAAACCAAAAGGAAGAAATGGCGCGCTGCTGTGTTGCGTCCCGACTGGGACTATCGCATGAATTGATCGCGAGGGGGCGCTGAAGAGGGCAGGCATGCAGAGAGCATAATAGGGCACTGATTTGGGACGTCTCCCAAGTGGCGAGGCACGGAGGTAGTCCGAACACCAGTGGGCAAGCGTGGAGCTTGAACGCAAATAAATTGCGAAAGGCGCCGAAGCACCAGGAGGCGAGCATGAGCCCGGGCGTGCATTAAGCACAGGCGCAAATAAATTGCAGGAGACACTGAAGCACCAAAAGGCGAGCATATGAGCTTGAGCGTGCATGTAGCTCGAGCGCGAATAAGTTGCTGAAGGCAACGAAGCACCAGAAAGCGAGCGCGTGCTCGGGCGCAAGTGAGGCGCGAGTACGTCGTGCCGGGGCGTGTCTCTTTCAGGACGCGCAACGATAGATGCCGAGGACGGGAAGAGCATGAGCTCAGGCATGCGGGGAGCGCACGAGTACGGAAGGGGAAACCTTCAATGTGTCCCTGAAACACTAAATACCTCAGGGGTTCCCCCCGTACGCGTCCGCCAGCACTATGAGCCCCAGGACATAAAGGTTCCGGTGGTCGGGCACACGTACTGTGGAGTGGAGTGGACATGACCTGGCCACGACGCCACTTGAACCGCACTTAAGTAATGGGCACAGCAGATGTTCGTAATCAGGTCGGATATAAACTGCCTCACACATTGCTCTGTAATGGCCTAGGCGAGGACAGCCGAATGCTCCGGGCCTTAAGCTTTACTACAACCCCAATTAATTGAAAGTGGGATGTAAAACACAAATAAAAACAGAATACGATGTTTTGCAAATCCTTTTCAACCCATATTCAATTGAATACACTACATAGACAAAATATTGTATGATCAACCTGGATGGTGGGTAGCACCGCTGGCTCACATAAAGTAGGTCCCGGATTCAATCCCAGGGTGGAGCAGCAAGGGTCTTTCTGTGTGTAGTCTGCATGTTCTCCCCGTGTCTGCGTGGGTTTATTCTGGGTACCCACAGTCCAAAGACATGCATGTTAGGTTAATTAATTACTCTAAATTGGCACTGACTTATATATACACACACGAGACTAGTATTGAGATGAACTTGTGTATGGATATAACCTGTGTGTGCAGCTAAGATGGCCTTTGATGCCAATAACAATGTTGCAAAAGCCAAACAAATAAACAAACAAACAACCTGATAAACTTGTTTTTGCAAATATTCACTCATTTTGAATTTGATGCCTGCAATATGTTCAAAAACAGCTGGGGCTGGGGCAACAAAAGATACCTTCTACAGGTAAGTTTCATGATTGGGTATAAAGAGAGCATCCTGGAAAGGTTCAGTTTGTTCACAAGAATGGGGCGAGGTTCACCACTTGCATCAGCAAAAATTTCAACATTTTAGGAACAACGTTTCTCATAATGCAATTTCATCATCTACAGTCCATAGAGAATCTGGAGAAATCTCTGACAGTAAGTTAATTGAAATTGGGGTTGTAGATGTAACGAAGTGGACCAAGTAGACGGAGGCAGATGCAGCTTGTGTAGAAACCAGGATTTATTAGAAAAAACAGCGGGCAAAAACAGGGTCAGACAGTCCAGGATCAAAGTCGAGGCACGGAAAAAACTAGGTTGAGGCACGGTGACTCAAACGATAACGGGTAGATAATGGAACGCTTAGAAACAAGGAAGGGACCAAGAGACCTAGCGAAGTGGCTGTGGCCGGGGTGTGAATAAATGGGGAGAAACGAACTTAAAACCAGGTGTGTCTAATGAGGCGTAATCAGAACTCGGGTGACGGTGCGCGTGTGATGGGATGGGTTTGGTCGCTGGAACCGCCCGAGGGTGTGACAGTAGAAAACAAAAATAAAATACAGTTATTTAAATATATACCCTAGGTATTTTAAAATATTTTCGGAATACATGATTGTGTGACAGATTAAATAAACAGCGTAAATTTCATTTGAATGTTGCTTTTTTTGGGGTTGGGAATTTCTCAAAAGCAATTCCTGACCGGGACAGCAAAAGTACAGTTTTTAAAATTTATTTTGGCTACAGGTTTATTATGTTTAATCAGTAATACCACGAATATCCTGTAATTTGCACACCATTTATGGGTGTAGTGTTCAAAGAGTAAGAGAGGTATAACGAGTATGGCATGATCACAGTTTATCAAAAGCTGAATTAAATATATGTTATTGGTCTAGACTCTACTAGAGTCTAGAGTTTACTGCATTTGTTTTAGAAGAACATATTTAGTCAGAGGTTTGGAGCTAATTAGATTTATAATAGCAGAAGTAATACTTCAATGAATAACCAAACCATTTACATTATTTACCAGACGCCCTTTAGTCCAGTACCTTAACCGTTAGGCTACCACAGTCCCAGTCATTCTTCAGAATTATGTCTTCTTGAAAAACAAGCTGTGGACAATTATGGCACCAAAATATGTACAATACAGTGCAGTCTAATAATTTATTTTTTGCATTTGTAGTATACAGAAGTTATTGTAATGTTGTAGTGTAATGTAATATTACAACAGCACACACACACCCCTGGGATATCAACCCCTGGAGTAAATACAAAATACAAAATACAAATACAGTTAATGTTCCCTTAAATGGTAAGTATGTATGGGACTGTATAAAATGACTTGTCAAATGTTAAACATTGATAGTAAATAGTAACAACTAGCCTTTTGTGTATTTCACTGTAACTGCCCCACCCTGAACTGAACACTGACCATCTGATGCTTCCATTTCCAGCAACTGGCTCTACGCACTTATTGATCATGCCTGCATATTCTACATAATTAAATACAGCTTACACAACATCTTACTTGCTTTAATCAAACTAATTCACCAGTTGCATTCCCTCAAATATTATTTATTTCATATTAGCTTCTGAGTACATCCTGCATGTATAAGTGAAGCAGTTAAAAATGTTGTCCAGGGCCTGTTAAAATGTGTGTTACATGCTTTTCCTCTAAATGAAAGACTTAAAGAAAGATCACAGTTTCTGTGAAGTGCCAAGTCTGCCAACCAGAACTGTAAATCTTTGCTTGTGTTTGCGCTACTGGTAACCTTAAATCTTAGTCATAAAGCTCTTTTTGTAGACAACTTCTTAGGTAGGAAGGTGGACGGCAAGGACGGTCACTGGCTGTTGAAATAGACCTGATGAATATCACTTAAAAGTGGTGGCCTGCTGGGGTCAAAATCTGTTTTTAGTTTCTGCACATTAGGTTCTGTATCAAAATACGTTTCTCTAAAACCAAGGAAAACTAAATGAAAGCAATATTTGAGTACTACAGAGCCATTATTACATAGCCTTATTTCTAGTCATATTCCCTCAATATAAAAGAACATATTTTAAATGGTATCTAAATTAGGTATTAATTTACTTCTGTCTCCTCTATACTGTCAATGAACTCGCTGGAGTACTGTATATGTCTTGGGAAATCTTCACTGTATTTTAATTTTATTTAGTTGATTTTAGTAGGCACCCTTATACAGAGCGACTGATATAGTCTTACAGCCCAAGCAGATGTTTAATAAGAGCCTCCTGTTTGTAGTTTGCATGCCAATTTGGAGTTAGTAATGATAATTATGTGAATTCCAACACGTGATTATTATCATGATTTGAAACAAAACCAGTATCCAGGAAAGGTTACTCAAGTAACCTAGTGTATTGATGTAATGTTGTCTGTTGTAAATGGCTGTTTATGCTGAAATTGATGGTAAATAAATCAAGTAAACAAATACCATATGTACATGTCTTTATCAGGTGGTTGTAGTCATAATACGATTCAAATGATAATTAACCCTGTCTTCTGCAATCACAGGATTAATGTAACAGCAGTACATGTCTCACATGACATTGATTTTACTTGCCATGCGTATTATATTCACCTCTCTGATGAAATCTTATGCCATAAGTCTGTATTGCGTATCCACCACCCGACATTTCTACATTGGTGTAGACTGATGAGTTAACTCTCCTGCCATTTCTAATTTAGAGACTGTTGCAGTGATACATCAACTTAAATGGGATCCTCTGCCTAGTGTAATGAAGAAACTGGAACAGAAAACTGATTTGCATGCCTTCTGTTTTCAAATAATTATTACTGCAATGTTGCGTGTAAATTCTTGGATGTTTTGTGTTGCTATACTGGAGAACTGACATATTTAGAAAATGTGCATATTTTGAGAAACATTCCCATATTGCCATGGTTTGTTGTGTATTTTTGGCTGATGGCTGAATTTTGAGCTTCAGTGACTTATATTGAGACTGTTTAGGGATGCACTGATCTAATAATTAATATTAGTATCTGGGACAAACTTGAATGGATTTGTATTAGAGGTTACAGGCCTATTAATGACATTTTGAGATTTTTGGTATCAGCTTACCAATATCTGCGCACACGAGGCTCTCTTTGAGATTCTCACAAATGTGTTTTCAGATACCACTGTATTTTGAGTTGCATTTACACACACACATTTGAATGTGGTTTAGCTAAGTACTTGATACAACCATCAACCATTGTAAACAGTATCTGTTATTCTATAGTATTTAAAGCGCCCATATTAGTGAGTCCTAAAACTATAATATTAATAATATTAATAATAATACAATTTTGCTATAAAGTGTTTGTGGGCTTGATTAAACATTTTAAACAAATTGTATTTTGGGCGGGTTTCACTCCCTGTAGTCATGCCCTGGTTTGTCTCCAGTGGATGGAAGTGATCAAAGCTATGTTGCATCCCAATGTTACATTTGTCTCCTGCCAGAAACAGAGAAAACAGAAACAACACTTCAAATAAAGATTGTGATAATTAGACAAAAGTGTATTAGACAGACATACAGAAATGTGTGATATAAGGAAGACAGTGAGGTTTGGAGTTTTCAATGAAGCTGTCTATTGCTTCTATTTGCTGTATTTGTGTTTTAGATTTCCTGTGCAAAGTGATATTTCGTTTTCTTCTTATTTGTGTCACTGAGAGTAGAGAATGATAGAAACTGTAATTCAAACTAATGCCACATTCATACAATTTTTTTGACATACAAACCTGAATGACATATGCAGATTGTTTTAAATTGTCTTTAGCAGTTCCCAGCTGCCTTAGGCACAGTTAGCAATCGGGACATACAAGTGCGGCGACTATGGATGGAATATCAAGCAGAAACATTCATTTTACAATGATTTTCCATTATTCAGGTTTCATCCACGGCAGGCAGTCGAGTATTAAGCAGGCAGTCCAGATACAGAAGATGAATGCAGTAATCACATTTGCCATCGCACACTCCCAGAATCTGATCGGTTGTCAGCCATTAAACACTGGAAGACAGAAAATTTTACATTCAATTTTGAAAATGACTTCAGGGAGCATGCTGTCCCAGTAGAACACATCTCTGACTTACCCTCTGGCACACCTATGTACAAGTGTATAACTCTCTCTGGCTTTGTCATATTCATGCAAGAAAACAAGCCATTTTCTTTCAGCTGAAAGTTTATTGTCTATTTGGAAACTGAACCTGTATGAAGGCTGTCATACAGAGCTTATCATTAGTTTGTGCCTGTCTATTGGTGGAGTGGTGTGGAAAATTGTATAGTTTGGGGTGTAATCTATCGAACAAGTCTCGGTATTCCTAGGGATAACATTTCTGTCATCCTTTCAGGTGGGCTGATGTCAGTGAATAACTGAAGATGAGGTGCGAATTGTGGCTGATGAACTTTTGCGGGCTTGGGATTGTCCTGCTTATGCCACACATCAGGGCTCAGGGTACAGAAGGTAAGACAAAAATCCTCAAACAAAACTCTTTCTCTTAAAAAAAGTAAATAGAGTCTCTCACTCAGTCAGACTTGTGTTATAGCTGCTAACATGTTAATTTACCAGTCTTACAATAAAGGGAATTGCTTATCTTGACACTTTTAAAAACTGGTGGTATAAGAACTCTGAAGAGTGCATTAGCCCATTTTGAAGACATTATCCGCCAGGAAATATATGCAGTATGCATTCCCATCTTCAGTTGATGATGGCTTAATTTCCTTGTAAACTGAATTAAGGCAAAATATCCAACTGTCGGAACACTGATTGGTAGTTGGCATCGTAAGATGAAGGAAAGATGCTTTCTTGATGCTTTGAGGCAGAATCACACAAAGTAGAAACCATGCTCTGTACTCCATATAAGCTGCAGGACAAATCGTGTTTCTTTCTTAAACTCTAATTTTAGAAAGTGTGTCTGCACCTCAAATTACACATAAACAAATCTGATTTGGCTTATCCAGATTGCTTGCTGTGGTGGTAAAATAAGCATGTCTGTGCTGAGTACCATAGAGGAGGAGTATTCTAGCAAGTTGGTGCCACTAACATAGAAACTCTGCAGTGTTTTATTATTTAATACTCTCATATATTATTTCTTTCTTTACTTTTTTGTTTGTTTGTTTTAATGCCCCTCTTGCCTAGAAATTAAAGCAGCTTTAAGCACTATATTTCTATATTCATATATGGCTTATATTTTAAGCTGATTGAATCTTTATTGAAAGGGTGCATCTTCCCACAAAACAGAAGACATAGCATTGCTTCAGGCTCAGGTGCTAGATCATACTAGAGTTCGTTGTTGTTGTTGTTGTTGTTGTTGTATCAAATTTTGGATGTTGTTTAGGGTCTGCCTCTGAATGACGTAAAAGCCACATCTGTCTGTAATTCGGATGCTGATAAAATTTTGAAAGTACAAACATGGCTTGAATTGGGGAAAGTCAGATTTTGTTTAGTTTTTTTGTTGCTGTTTTGCTGCATGAAATCTGTGCCGCTCAACCAGATTTGAAATACCTGTCTTAACCTAGCCTTAGAGCCTAGCCTTAGAGCCTAGTGTTCCTGTAAGAGATCAAACACAATTTCAGCAAGTAAAACAAGGACCTACCATTTAGTATGGTTTTTATTTTTATGATGGGGTGATGACCCTATAATTTTATACCAACCACTGCAGTTTAGTTAACCCTTTGTATTCTTTCCATTTGTTTTGTCTAATCATGTGTTAATAATTCCCTGTAGCCCATCAGTATTTGATCAGAGCTAAACTCTTAATACTCTGATGGTTGAAAATCTGAAGGATGTCAAGGACATCCTTATAAATAACAACTGCAATGAAGACAAGACAGTGTTTCCATGCTGAGATAAGAAAATGAACTGTAAATACAGTTCAGTATTAGTAATTGGGGTAATAGTTTCTAGTCCTGATTTAGAGCTAATCAAACAGATATCTACACTAGAGTTGCATCTGGAAGGTTGAAGAATAGATGGATGGTGTGATGAGCATGGTGTTTTATGCAAAAGAAAGCTTTTTGTCATAAAGTCATTACTGTTAAAATAATGCTTCAGAGTTACTTTCTGGAAACTATTAAAGATAAATCAAGATTAGTCTTATATTTCTCTATGTGTGAGGAGAAATGTGCAGAATTGGTTAGGACCTGTTTGTACTCTGCCATGCCATCCCTCCAAGCACTCCTAAATTCCTCCAATTTACTATGCCACCACCTGCATTCTAAACATCTAGCTCTTTGCTTTAAGGTACAGGTGCGGTCAGTATTCCAAGGTGCTAGTTTTTTTACCCTAATACATTTGGTCCTAAATGAATATATAAGTAATCTGTCAATTTCCTTTTTTTTTCCTCTTTATTTAAGCGTAATCATCTGTCACTGTACCCATCTTTAGGTAATGCAAAACAAGAATATTATGAGGGAGAGTGTGAAGGGTGTTTGACCCTGTAAAACCTTTTCATGTTTTTTTGCCTGTTATATACAGCCACATTTTCATGTAAGTGCTGGGCCCAGTGATTCCTGTGATATGTCTGCTCACAAAATTATCAAGTAACCAACATATCAAAATGTTGCTAATATTGTTGGTTCTTTGGCTTATTTCAAACATAAATCTGTCCAGTTGTAGTAAATGTGGTTTATGTAAACTCATCACGTCTTATGATTGATTTATAGTTATCGGGGGAGTACAGATTCAGCGTTCCTTACATCAAAACACTCTCTTAGGCATATTTCTGAGTGGCAGATTTGTAAATCCTCAGGTTTAGTTGAGATTAGGTCAGAGGTATCTCCAGTTGGAAACAGTTTATGTTTATGTTGATGCTCTTTCTCTTGACACTGCTTTAGTCACCTCATTTAATTGTTGATTTGGAATACTCCATCGCAAAGTGTTAAAAGCCAAAGGTTTTTATAGTTCGATACATGCTGGCAATTGGCAATCAAGATAATATTACTAAACTGTGCACCGGTTTGTAGTATGACTTAGTCACTACATTTTAAGCCTGTTTCTCATATGGTGTCTGTTTTGTGCACACCTTGTGCATTTGTATGAGCATGGATGTCAGAAACTCAGTCAGGAACCCATATCCGTATTAAAATCACTCCATTAATATAGATAAGAATTCTGTAAACACTGTGAGATTTGTATTTTTGTTTGTTTGGCTTTTATGTACAGCCATATTTTCATATATGCACTGAACCCGGTGATTTCTGTGACATGGCTGCAAATACTGTTGAATCTTTTGGCTTATTATTGTCAGAAACTGTGTCTGTGGTCAATTCAATCCTGTAATATAAACACTGCTGTGCGATTTGTGCTTTCAGGTAAAACATTGTTTTATGCATTATATTATATTATATTTCGTTTTTTATATATATGCGTACAGAGAGACTCACACTTTTACAATTTCAGTGTGAACTAGCCTTTACTAGTTGCCATACTCTTTTTCAATCCTCTGATAGAATTCAATCCTCTGATTTTTTGATCCTCATGAAGATCTGCTTATTAAATGCCATACTTCCAAGTAGATATGAATAATTAGACAGTTTTATAAAGAAACACTTATTTGCATTTTGGTAAGTAGAAAAGTCCAGAGCACAAATGTTAGTGGGACTATATGTTTCAGGACAGGATAGCTTGATTGAAGGCGCACACTTCTACAGAAATTATTTTGGAGATTTACACAATTAGTAACATGTGTTATAATTTTTGCACTCTGGCAGCAATAT